>JBBMJZ010000126.1:19830145-19845308 GCA_037833815.1 Zingiber zerumbet
ACGCTTGTATTAATTTTAATGAGTTTCAATTTTAATTAATTTGATGTGCCACGTGACATGAAAATGGCTAACACCAAGCCGCATAATCATAAGCAGGATCGCTATCAACTTTACAATCCATTCCCTCTAAAACATCATTCAACTGAAACTTTAAATTTGTATGTAACGCATCAACCTGCTGTAGGGATTGGAGAAATAAGATCCCTTGTTACACCATGAACTCTTCTAATTCTTGAAATGTCGTCTTTATTTGACTGGGAACTGGAGTTTCCATGTCTTAGGATTCCTCCCAGTCAATCGATGCATCTGCTTGCGATTGATATGGTCCATCTAATGATGAATCCTCCTAAAATTCTTACAGACTTTGATTTACTTGAGAAATATGCTCAATACTTTATATGCAGTTATAGTCAGAATTTTGATAGTCCATCAAATCTTGATGGTAGTGTTGAGGTGGGTCAGGATCTACTTCTATGATAGTGACCACTTATTCTTCTTAAAAGTGTGCCGGGTAGAAAGTTCTGAGTTTGATGATCTCCCCAGTCATAACTATTAGTACTCGAAACTTCATCATATATGTCTTGATATTCAGGTTGAAATATATTTTGAAGTTCCGTGGGAGAGCTAGTAGCTTTTTGTAAGAAGTGACATAAAACAACTGAATGGGATGAGCTACCACAAACTTTGCAGTTGTCATCAATTTGTTTAGTGGAAGGGCTAGTATCTTTTTGGAGGAGGTGGCATATGACAGTCAGGTGGGTTAGGCTACCAAAAACCCTACAAATGTTCATAATTTGCTTAGTATCCAAATTATAAGTTGCATTAAAGTCTTCAAGTTACTAAGAATACATATCCATTCTAGTCTGACCTGAAACAATAGCAATAGACTCATAAGACACAAGGAGTAAACATAAAAGTACACATAGATATAGAAGATATAGAATAATTAAGGCACCCAACCAATTTTGATATTGATTAAAAAAATAAATATAGAATTTAAAAATAAAAAAATATCTAGAGTAACTCATATACTAATCAATTAATGTTAATCAAGAGAAACAATTCATCTCATGGAGTTAGAATACATGCATGCTACTAATAAGAGGATGAAGGAATAAATTATTGAATGTAAAAAAATTTGGAGCTTATTATCACAAAATGTAGGAGAGGGAAGAAAATATTATCGAGGAAGGTAGATAAAGAGAAGAAAATCTCAAGAAGATGGTGTAGAATCGTTGCGCTTGAGGGGGGGGGGGGGGTGAATAGCACTTGTGACTTTCACTTCGTTTAAAACAATCAAAGAATAATCGAGAGAAAGCAGCAGAATAAAGAAAAAAAACAAATGCAATGCTAACACGCCAAGATTTACATGGTTCGGAGTTTGTGGCAACTCCTACTCCAAGGCACGCACGTGAGAGTACTTTCGATGGACAATCACTAATCAATCATAAAGAGTACATGTACAATTTCAAATGCTTACAAGTAATTAGAAAAGTAAAGAATACTGATGACTTTGAAGAATGTAATCTTCAGCGTAGTAGTCATCGGAGCGGTTTTCGGACATCATGGATGCGTTTTTTGAATAGCACACAAAAGCGGAAGTTGTTCAGAATGTTGTGTTTGAAGTGTTGGTCGAATCCTCCTTTTATATCCCACTCCGGGCATCTGGAACCTCCCTTGGGTGTCCCACAGGGCTGACGTGGCGTGCTCTCGTTGAAACTTGATTTGCAAAAATTATCCTTCTCCTGGAGCCCAGACCACCCCCGGGCACCCGGACCACCCCCGGACACCCGGACCACCCCCCGACGCCCGGTCCACCCCTGGGTGCACGGACCGTGAAGTAGCCCCGCCAATTAGTGTGTGCAAACTTATTGTGAAGATTGACTTTCAGCAGTCTGGGCGCTTGGAGCGACTTTGAGCGCCCGAACCGGTAGGGCGCCTCTTCGCTGAGGCATCCCGGGCGCTTAGATCACCATTTTTTGTACTTGTATTTTCTACATAACAAGGTTAGTCCACGCAAATAATATTTAAAGAATGACAAGTTTTGACAGCCTTTGGACTGTCCAGTCTTAACTTTGAGTTTCAGCGAAACTTTAGGTCGGGTCGATGCCTACTGTTATCTCTTTGAGGAACGCGTTCTCACCTACTCCTCCTAGGAGAAATTACCTTTTGCCAGGCAAGTCCTCCAAACCGTCTGGACTTTTGCTTAGCGTCCAAGACTTCAGGACTTCATGTTAGGCGTCTGCTCCACAACCCGTCCAGTTTTCCACCTGGTGTCCGCGACCCCCAGGATTTTCACCTAGAGTCCTCGACTCTAGGATTTCGCCCAAAGTCCTCGACCCGTCAAGACTTCTCCCAGTCCCCAAACCAGGACTCCGTTGCCTAACTACAACTAGAACTTTCCACCTGCCTAACAGTAATTAGGACTTTCCTTTGCCTAAGATCACTTAGGACTTTCCTGCACACTTAGTTCAACTTGCTAGACAATAAGACAACTTAACTTTGAACTCTTTTACCATTATCAAAATACAGGTTTGATCATCTGATACTTTCTGCATCAATAAATGGTTTGTAAAATGATTCAAAAAGTGGAATATACAAATCAGTTTTATCTAGGACGATCTAGTCACATGAACATCGTGATAGATAATGTAAAAATTAAATTACTTATGTGAGATCTAAAAATCTATATAGTTACTTATAGTTTGAGTATTAATTAAATTTGCTTGGATGATGTACATTTTTAATTATCTCAATGTTAATTGTATAATGCTTTTTAATTTAGAAATTGGTTTTTTAAATATTTTAATTAATTTTATATGTGTAATTATTTCTTGTAAAATGATATCTAGATGAGAAATATAGAAAATATAAACATATAATATAATAAAAATTAACAATAAATTTAAAAATTAAATTATATGGATTTATAAATTGAATTATAGATAAATTTATAAACCTATTAAAATTATATTTGATATAGTATTTGAGACAGATTAATGACTATTTTTTTTTAATTAGAGATAGAATTTGTATTTAAAATTCATTTCATCTGATCAATTTAAAATATATTTATAAATAACCTTTTAATCCACTTCTAAATTAAGGACAGAATAATTCCATCTCTTGAATTAGTAGTGAGGCTTTCAATAACAAATTTTAGAGACGGAAGATTTCATCTCAAACTTTCTTTATAAATGGAAAAATGATTTTTAGAGATGAATTTTTTCATCTCTGAAGCCCTGTTTTCTTGTATATATTTAGAGATGGAATTTAATTTCTGTCTCTAATACTAGCTACGGAATTTTAATTTCATCGCTAATTTTAGCAATCGTAAATGAATTTAGGGATAAACATTAAATTCTGTCACTAAAATTAGAGACAAAAAATAAATTTCTATCACTAAAATTAGAGATAGAAATTTAATTTCATCGCTAAATTTAGCGATGGAATTTTAACGACGGAATGTAATTTTCGTTGGTAAATTTAACGACAAAATATAATTTTCATCACTAAATTTAGCGACGAAAATTTAATTTTCGTCTCTAATTAGTAATGGAAAATTAATTTCATCGCTATATAATGTCAGCAACCAATAAATTAGTGATCAAAAATTTCAGTCATTAAGCGTACTCTATGGCAATTCGAAGTAAGATAAACTTAATTGCACAGAGAGCAAGCTAAGAGAGCTTGGTGCCTTAGACGAATCAAAATTAAAGTTTAACGTCAAGTGGAGATTATAATAAGAGCATTCACATCAGCTACCCTATCTAAAGATTTTACCCTAAATTTTAAATAAGGTAGCTAAAAAACTTTTACATCAGCTACCCTATCCATTCTCTAAATTTTGATTTGATGAATAGTGATTCTTTAAATTTAGGGAATGAAACTTCTACCCTAAAAATAAAATAATATTTCTTTTTAATCTCTCTCCTTCCACTCATTCCATAAATATAATAATAAAAAAATAGAAGAAAGAGAAGAAACTAATAAAAATTAAGGATGATGGAAATTTTAGGGTAATTGATGTAGTGTATAGTGAAAAGTGATTGTCTAAATTTAATAAAGTGAGTCATTTACTTAAATTTTAGATATAGTAATAGGTAATCTGATGTGGATGCTCTTAGGCTTTTGCTTGTTGACAACATTATTATGAATAATGTATTTATCCATATAGAGGTAGACTACCACATGACTATTGAGAGATTGTTAGTGTAATTATTTTTCAGATTAAGGTTGACCAGTTTGATTACGCTCGAGTCTATTCAAGTTTAAGTTTTAATATTTGGACAATATGTTGTGGACAATATGTTTAAATAATATATTGTGAGATAGATGTGAGAGAAGTCAAATAGGTCATGGATGACCAGTATTTAACTAATAAAGTCCTAACTAAGAGTTAGGTAATGGTAAAATTCTAACTAGGATTAGGCAAGAATAAAGTCTTAACTCAAGGGTTTGGAAAAGGAAAGTCGTCCAAGTGGGTCAAGGAGGACCGTACGTTGGCAAAGGAAAATCCAAATGGGTTAAGGAGGACTGCACATTGACAAAGGAAAGTTCAAGTGAGTCATAGAGGATTGCATGTTAGCAAAACAAGTCCAAGTGGGTCAAGTATGATCACACGTTCGTAAAGGAAAGTCCTAACTACGGTTAGGCAAAGGAAAAATTCAAGTGGATCAAGGAGGACCACACTTAGTGATCGGAAGTTCAACAGGAAGTTGACAAAATATAAGTGGATCAAAAGGTTGACTAGACACTTGGTAAGGAAGTCCCAACATGTCACAGTTGGGACTGATAAAGTCCTAACTAAGAGTTACGTAATGGTAAAATCCTAACTAGGATTAGGCAAGGGTAAAGTCCTAACTCAAGGATTTGACAAAGGAAAGTCATCCAAGTGGGTCAAGAAGGACCACACGTTGGCAAAGGAAATTCCAAATGGGTTAAGGAGGGTTGCACGTTGACAAAGGAAAGTCCAAATGAGTCAAAGATGACTGCATATTAGCAAAGCAAGTCCAAGTAGATCAAGTAGGATCACACGTTGGTAAAAGAAAGCCCTAATTACGGTTAGGTAAGAGCAAAATTCAAGTGGATCAAGGAGGACCACACTTGGTGATCGGTAGTCCAATAGGAAATTGACAAAGTCTAAGTGGATCAAAAGGTTGACTGTACATTTAGTAAGGAAGTCCCAACAGGTCACAGTTGACCGAAAAGTTGGGCAAGGGAACTCTAGGCTCAGATTGAGTGAGTTAGGGTTGGAGAAATCAATTGAGTAATTGATTGACTTAACTTCAATCGATCAATGAATCGATTGGGAAGTCTTTCGTGAAGAGGCAAGGTGAATCGATCGGGCAATCAATTCAGCCAAAAGTTAATCCATTAGGTGCTCGATTGGAAGCTTTTCTTCACAAAACAGAAAGGGCTTTGATCGATTGGTTAATCGATGAAGGACAACTCAATTGATTGGTTAATTAATTGAGAGAGGTTTTTCGCGAAGCATAGTAATTACGTCGTGAAAATGGTGAATCGATTGGGAAGGAGCCTATCGATTCCGAGGGTTCTTACGAGAACACAAAGACGCTTTGGATCAATTGGATGATCAATACAGAAGCACTTAATTGATTGGCTAATTAATTGAGAGAATACAATTGTGAGGTTTGATGGATGGATTTGCTTGGATCTTACATGGAAATTGATTGGGGGGTAAGGCCAATTGATTGGGAGCCATAGATCATGAGATATGATGGCTTTAGCTAGATTCAAACAAAACAACTTCTTCTCCAATTCTTTCTGCCAATTCTTGGAAGATTTTTGTGTGAAGTACTGCTGCATTTTAAGTCTATATGAGGTATTTCCAAGTAACAAAAGATCAAGTTCAAGGTTTCTCTATGTTATATTTACTTTCCTTGTCTTGTTGTATCTTTTATTGTATTTCTCGTGTTGGAGTCTGTACGAGGCTTCTCGATCCACCTCCTAGAAGAAGGATTTCATAGTGTATCTATGAGTGAAGAGTAGATTCTTAGATGAGTTACCTCAAAGAGGTGAATACCAAGTAGAATTAAGAATGTAAGCATTATGGAGTCATTGCTTCGAATTTCTGCTGCAACAAATCATCAACAAAGTGATTGAAGTTAATCATCCCCCTCTAGCTTGTCAGAGTGTCTTACCAATGACATGGTTTAAACTCTTTGGTCGAGGGAAAGCAAATCCTAAGTCATAGTTTGCGTCTTAGCTTGGTTTCAAAATCTTGCGTAAGTTTATGGGGGGTATAAACCTAGTGAAGGAAGCATTATTGATAATATTTAATCAACTAGATAGTATTTTGAATAATGGGAATAGTTCAATCGATTAGGGAGTCCACCGAACACGAAGTTTTTATGAAGTTCTTTTCAAGCAATAGTAGACTAGATAGGGCATCCAGTCAAGTGGAGGCTTGAGTAGTTGACTGACAATATACTATCAATATAGATGTTAACGAGTACTTAATGATCACTTGTATCCAAGCAATATAATCAACTTGATACTATTCCAGTTGACTAAAAGCAAAAAAGAAAAAAGAAAAAAAAAGTGTTTTTGGAGTTGCAAAGACTGGAAAAGATTTGGACGTAACAAGTTTGCATGAAAATATTCTCTATTCTCAAACAGTCAGAGGGCTCGTAATCCAAGTTGAAACCTTCAACTCACAAATTTTTGATAATCGTCTTCGAGAGAGGAGAGCAACATTATAATCATAGTAAGGTTGGATTGTAAGATGCCAAACTCATTGTCTCTTGATCTTCAAGGGTCATTCCCTACACAAGTAAATAAGTTGTGATTTTAGTGTAGAGTCGATCTCCAACACGTTGCTAAGTACGGTGAAGCTTAGGCGAGTTTTTAGTTAAGTTGCTGAAGAATAAATCTTTCGAGGCGACTCGTCCTGAAAATCTATTTAATCATTACCTATTGCCTCAATCGTTGCTATGTGATTTTTTCATATAAAACGAATAAAAATTGGTCCTTAAGATTTGAGATTACGATGGTGATCTCAATTAAATGCATTGACACTTATGGGTCCTTTTAAATGTTTGGATAGACACTTATCGTTAGTGCTACCAATCCTTATGAAGGTTGGTGGACGATCATTCTTAGTAGTAGAAGATATATCACTAGCATTTCAATAAATAGACACTCACGAAATCAATGTATGATGGAAACTTAAATTGAGAAAAGATTCTTAATTTTTTTTATAAGTAAAATATATTTTAAAAACTATAGTACAATACAATATCCGGAGATCAATAGTGTCAAATCAGAACACATTCTCAATGTTTGGTAAATATGGATTTGCACACTCCTATAGATTGACTCACTATTTAACTGATCCTCACTAAAAAGAAAAATACTACCATGCAAATATATTAAAGCAGACACAAGGCATCTTACCTTGATCAATAAATTCATGTTCACAACAAAATAATGTTCAAATACTCATAACATCCTTTAAGTAAATTTCTCATGTTCCATATGTAGCTAATCTTTAATCTTTCTTTATAGGATCGCAACAACCGAAGGCACCCAAAGAATAGATGTTATTGTATCTCTATTGTCTATCTACAAAGAGTGCATTGTCAGTTCTATAGATAGTCCGGTTTGTCCTTGGTGTGAAGACACATCTATGTTAGTATTCAGAAGAATGTAACTGTATCCCTCAGTTATACGACTCTCGCATCGTCCGCACCCAAGGCTTCTTAGGCTTAAGATCCTTTAAAAAAAAAGATCCTAAATGCTGAAAGTATAAGATTGTAGATATAAAATAACCACTTGATTAGCAGTGAATCCGAGTGCACCGAACATATATGAATAGATCAATGGTGGGATGAATTGAGCGAACATGAATTAATTCTATGTTGCAACGCGATATGTGATATTAGAAGTATTAGATTGCAAACAATATCTTATATTTCTTTTATTTTAAATGGTAATGGTAATGGTAAAGTCACAGATTAACAAATAATAAAGCGTTGGTGAACATTTATTAAAGAAGAAAGATTCCAAATGAAACCGTCTAGCTACTTTTTCACTAGTCAAAGGCTGCTGTGCAACAGTGCAAGCCTTGCCTTTTCCCCTCCCCCCTCACCTGCAGACTCGAAAGAATAAAACAAAAGGCAGCTAACATCACGAACTAGCATCTGGACTTGGACCTGCATGAGAATCTCATGCCAATTTCTAAATTCCAACGCCCAACTTTGGAGTCTCCTTCTGGCTGACTACCTTTCCTTTCACCATCAGCTAAATGAATCAAATACTGGAACTGGAAATGCGTACAGAAATTTGGGAGACTCGAAATCGTTACACTCATACGTATGTGAATGATTAAAAAGTACTAAAAAACACTAGGTCCATCAGACTTGCAGAATTGCCTTTTGTAGTTTCTCCAACACTCTGCCAGCCTCTACTCCAGTTCTGAACTCAGTGGCCTGAAACAGAGACATTGTTGAAAAGAAGCATGCGCCAAAAACCTGAAGAAGAAGAAGAAGAAGAAGATGAAGAAGAAGAATTACCATACACTGAACTATGTGGAAAGCTTTGTCTCCTGTCACTGTGTAGCTTGCATTGGCCACCTCAAAGCCTTCCACTTCCATCACTCGGATGGCCTCCCAGAAGACCTCCTGATGCTCCCATGGGCTGCTCACTATCACCACTCTCAACCCGGAATTCAGATTCGTCCTCAATTCCTGGACCTCAATCTTAGGCAGATACTCACCTGAGCCACTAGCCTCTTCCCTTCCAGTGGCCCCACTCAGATGCCTCTTCCTCTTCCTCATGTTCTCCAGCTTCCCCTGTTTCTCCTTTATGTAGTCTATGGCCTTGTCCAGTTTCTCCGGCAGAGTCAGTGCTGCCTCCGTCGTCCCCTCCTGCTTTATGAACAACAATAGTAATCTCATGACTTTCAAAATAGTTCAGCTATAGAATTACCCTGGAGGACGGTGTGGAGAGGAGGGAGACGAGCTGTGAGTAGAGGGCTTTCATATAGATTCTCCGGTTCTTCTCGATGGTCTTCCGCTCTGGTCTCGCTGAGCTCTCCATGGCGATAGCTACAATTCAGCTGTCGATCTTAATTTGGCTTCGATGCAGGATGTCTGTGCTATATAGTGCGGGGAAGACGAGAGCCAGTCGACGAGTGGTTCATGAGAACAGAGTGTGATTGCACTGGTTTGACTCGTTTGCCAAGGTGACGGGGCGAGAATATGGAAGATTGTGAGGGCACTCGTGGAGGGAGGCGAGTGGGAGATGGGGACTCGATGTTGGCTGTTTGGGCTGAGGAGCGAATCGAGGGAAACCGGCCACACTTGCTTTTGGGTCAAGGTTTACTTTTGGAAACACTTACGCAATTCATGGAGATCAAGCAAGTAAACGGACGATGTTTGAACAGTGAAAGGGAAAGGGAAAGGGAATTTTGAACGTGCTTTAGATGGCAAGTTAGGAGGAACCAATTCTTTGATTGACTACTATGCAATGGAAGATTTCTCCTTTGAAGTTATTAGACATTTTTATTGCCTAATATATGAGCCAAGGATTATTGGAAATATGCCCAAGGGATTATGGTGCGATAGAAAGAGACGAGAAAGATTTCTTAGATATCACCTAGGGTATATTACACTTGAGGAGTTTAAAAAATTTATGATGCTTGATAAAATTTTTTTATAAGGTCAAATTAATCATCTTTAAAATTAATTAGATCATGATAATGGGATTTCTAAATTAAAAAAAAACTGAAAATCTTATTTTTTTAATAAAGTGATTGTTGGATAAAAAAAAGTTATTAGATTGAAATATAGATGTATTATTTTTGTACTTTGCAAGCATATCATAGCGTTTTTTTTCACTAAAATTAATTTTGGAAGGATGAGAAAATAAATATTTAAAAGTTTAAGAAATAAACCATGCACACATGTCAATTTAATTAAGAGTTCATTGCAGCAAAGCAAGGATGATTATCTTTTTTTTCGAGGGTAGGAATTGATCTCTATTTTATCATAGTAAATCTGTCACCTTTTGAATATTTATTTCTATGGAGATAAAAAATTATTAAACAAAAAATTCTAAAAGGAGGGCCTAAACCTCCAATCTTGTGGTTAACAGCCACATGCTCTAACTAGTGCCACGTAAAAGCTCATATAGTTAGAGATGAGAACATATATGATGGTGTTTTTGTCAATTGAGCCTAAACTATCAGATTAACCAAGATCCTTCCTTTTATATGTTATTCTTCATCCAAACAACTCACATTCTCTCATTATTATTCTATCAACTCATCCCTCCCAAGAGTTGAACAAGATTGATAAATTTAGGAGTACAAAATATTTAGAGAAGTTGATTGATTTACATAAAGACTCCTACGAAACTAAACTAGCCCGAAGAGATCTATTGTAGACACAAGTCAATAGTTTCAAAATAAGAGAAGGTGAATCAGTGTCTCAGATGTATTCGTGATTCAAGAAGTTTGATTAACGGGTTGACAACATAAAGAATAAATTATAAATTGATATATACTTAGAACTCTTTGAATGAATTTCCTAGAATGCAATAATGGAATTATTTATTAAACACTTTCTTATTATTGAAGAATTTTTAGATATGTCTGTGACAAAAGATGATAATACTCATCGTAAATGACCAATATCAAAATTTTAGATGTATGCATCTTAGAGTTGTTTTCAGCAATATAATTATATAAAAGTAAAATATGTGGATATTTAAGTGAAACGAAGAGGAAAGGATGTTGCATTTGTGACACACCAAAAAGAGAGAAGAAGCTCCTCATCATCAGTAACATTCACTATCAATATCATCAATACCTTCATCGTATCAAAGAGTCCAATGTAGAGCGCTCACGGGTTTAGTGCAGTGGTAAAGCATTGAGAGGGGGTAATAAAGAGGATTCACGTTTCAATTCCAAATGGAAAGAAAATTTATTTGATAGGTGAACTAAGAGGAAAGATTAACTACCTTCAAAATTAATCAGGAGAAGCTTGAACACCTGAATAATCAAAAAGATAAAGACACACATGTAGCACATATGATGAAGGCCTTCGAGAAGCACACAAAATTTATCAAAAAATAATAATAAAAAATACCTAGAAAAAAGAAAAATAAGAAAAGGAAATAGAATATCACTACACCAAAAAATAGTTTTACCGACGGAAGTATACTCCTGTCGATAAATCCCTATTTTACCGACGAAAGTATATATCCGTCGGTGTAATTTTTAACTTACCGACGGAATTATAATTCCGTGGGTAAAATCCTTTTTTACCGACGGAAATATACTTCCGTCGGTAAAACCCCTTGCACAAACCCTAACGTTTCGCTTTTTCTCTCACGCGCGATGGCTTCTTCTCCGTTTTCCCCGATCTCGATCGCAGGTATCTCGCCTTTTCTCCTTCTTTCCTTCCAGCCGCCACAAGCAGGCAGAGCGGGCGATAGCATGCGCCAGGGGTCGGCAGCGTGCGAATGTTAATTTCTAATTCTCAATTTATTAGTTTTAGGTGAAAATATCTATGAACAAGGCTTGAATGTATAATCGATTAGAAAATGAATTTATTAGAGATGATTTTATTGCTGAAGTCGAAGAGTTTGTGAATTTTGCTATGAATCATCCAGAATGTATGAATGGTGCTGAGTTACGGTGTCCGTGTAATCTTAAGAAATGTAGAAATAGAGCCTTTCGTGATGAGGATACCGTGAAAGTACACATATGTAGAAATGATTTTGTGTCAAATTACTATAATTGGTATTGTCACAGAGAGCCTTATATGTAAGAATCAATTAGGCCTTCTGGTGGTTCGTCATATGCCACATCTTTTACTGCTCCTGAATCATCAACTAATGATATTGCAATACAATCAATGGTGCACGATACGATGAATGCTGCAGTTGATTATTCCAATACAGATGAAATACCAACACCTGAATATCAGCAACTATATGAAATGTTAAAGGCTAGTAAAAGAGAAGTGTGGAAAGACATTCCCTCTTGTCATTTTCAATTATCAGCTACTTCAAGGTTATTGAATATGAAAGCATAACATTATTTTTCAGAAAGATGTTACGATGACATTTGTCAATTGATATCAGAATTGTTTTATGCTGATAACATAATGACTGATAGTTTTTACAGTACAAAAAAATTGGTCAGAGGTTTAGTTTTGCCTGTAGATAAGATTGATTGTTGTATAAATAACTACATGATATTTTGGAATGAAGACAATGATCTGTGTGAATGTAAAATTTGTACACACCCTCGTTATAAGTATAATACTCACATACCTGGGCAGAAGAAGAAAAAAAATACTTGGAAAGTGATGTATTATTTTCTATTAACTGTTAGACTTCAACGTTTGTATGCATCTGCTGCTACAACATACCATATGATGTTGTATCATGAGCATGAGCACGATGGAGGTATAATGTGTCATCCTTGTGATTCACCTGCATGGAAACATCTAGATGTTGTATTTCCTTCTTTTACAATGAAACCACGTAATGTGAGATTGGGACTTTTTGCAGATGGATTTCAGCCATTTGGACAGTCAGGGCAACAATATTCATATTGGCCGGTTATATTAACACCGTACAATTTACCGTCATGGATATGTATGAAAGATGAATTTATGTTCCTTACAGTACTTATTCCTGGTCCAACCAATCCCAAAGAGAAGATAAATATTTTCTTACAACCTCTGATTGTCGAGTTGAATGAATTATGGAATGTAGGGTCGGTGACTTATGATGTTGCAAGTAAAACTAATTTTAGATTACATGTTACATTATTATGGACGATCAGTGATTTTCCAGCATACTCAATGTTGTCGGGATAGAGCACGGTTGGTAAATTAGCATGTCCACACTGCATGACAGATTCTAATGCATTTTCATTACCTTGCAGTGGGAAGGTATCTTGGTTTGATAATCACCATAAATTTTTACCACTTGATCACTCTCTCAACTGAAATAACAAAAAATTTCTAAAAAATGTTGTAGTCAGAAAACCCCCTCCACTTTATACTTCAGGTGAATAAATCATTGAGCAAATTGACAGGTTATGGATTTCTACCAATATCTCAATCTGGTTCTGATGAGATAAATAAATATATTGTTAGGATATGCAAGTGTGGTTGGAAGAAAAGGAGTATTTTTTGGGAATTACCGTATTGGAAGTATCTACTTATTAGACATAATTTAGATGTTATGCATATTGAGAAATTTTTTTCCGATAATATCTTTAACACTGTGATGAACGTGCCTGGAAGAACTATAGACACTATAAAATCACGCGAGGAATTAAAAGAACTAGTCAATAGACCAAAGTTGCATCAAGATGAAACAACTAATAGATTTCCAAAGGCTTATTATACATTGGACAAAGATGACAAGCAAGCTTTATGTAATTGGTTGAAAGAAATCAAATTTCTAGATGGTTATGCCTCAAATATGGCTCGATGCGTAGATATGAATAGATTAAAGATGTTTGGAATGAAAAGTCATGGCTGTCATGTATTTATACAAACACTTATTCCAGTAGCTTTCCATGACTTACTTCCTCAAAATGTTTGGCAAGTACTCACTGAATTGAGTCTATTTTTTAGAGATTTGACAGTGAGGTATATTATGATGGATGATATGCTTCGGATAGAAATAGACATTTCTCTTATATTATATAAGTTAGAGCGCATATTTCCACCTAGTTTTTTTATTCAATGGGGCATCTACCTGTTGGATAGCATTGGGTCATCTAGAAGGGGGGTTGAATAACCCTGCAAAAATAAAAGTATAACCCTTCTCGAACTCTCAATAGAACACTTGCATAAATGAAGGAAAGCAATAAACTAAAAATAGAAAAGACGAGGCACACCGGGATTTACTTAGTTACAACCGGGGAGGTTGTTAATCCAAGGAAAGTATAGCACTAGTATCTCCTTCAGGTGGAGAAGCCTCTTACAGCAATGAAGCGCATAAAGAAAGAAGCTAAACTCTAAACGAAAGTTTACAAGTGTTGAAAATGAATTGCTTGAGTTGAATTGAAGATTCTGGACCAAGGTTGTATCTATAGCCTTGATCGGGGTGCCTGGAAGGGTTCCAGGCGCCTGGGAGGGTTTCAGGCGCCTGGGAGGGTTCCAGGCGCCTGGGAGGGGATAAAGTTTTATCCTCGACGCAACGGTCAATGTCCACGTCGAATCTTGATAAATTTTTGGTTCCGGACACCCAGAGTCAGGGCGCCCCACTGCTAGGGGCACCCCCAGTCGGGGCACCCGGACCCAAAAGTCAACAGGAGTTGACTTTCTTCGGTCCAGGCCCTCTGCTCTGATTCCGCTTGCCTCGGCCCGGGTTTTCCACTCCGCCTCCGCTCACTTGGGTGATCTCGACCATTCAGAATAGGGCTCACCCAAACCCAACTTCCAGCCTTCTCGAGCAACCTTTCGCTCCGGCTTCTCGTCCCTCTGAAACGTCGCGCGCTTCCTTCTCGTCCGCCCGCGTACTTTTCCGCAGTACCTCATCCCTCGGATGCACCAAGCCCGTTGGCTCTCTCCCGTACCGTCCTTCTCACTAGCTGCGTCTTTTGCTCGACTTCTTGTACTTCTAAGCTCCTGCACACTTAGACACAACGTTAAAAACACACAGGACCTAACTTAACTTATTGATCACACCAAAACAACCTTGGGGTTCCAACACTACTAGTACATTTACCATATGGGGCACAAATAACAAGTCCTATATAGTATAGATGGATGTATCCATTTGAATAATTTTTGAGTAAATTAAAGAATAATGTCAGTAACAAAACAAGAGTTGAGAGATCAATATGTAATGCTTATCTGGTTGAAGAAGCATCTTCTTTCTGCTCCTATTATTTTGCTGATAGTGTGCAAACAAGACATTGCAAGTGTCATAGAAATTCTAATGATAATCCTATTATTTTCAGGTTTCCTAATAAGTCAATGGGTATATCACTTTCTAGATGGTTAACTAAAGAAGAATACCATATTGCAAGAAAATACATACTCTTAAATTGTGAAGGTCAAACCATACATAAAGTAAGTTAACTTTTCTAATCAAACATTTATCCTCCGTTTAATTATTTTGCTTGATATCCCAATTTTTATATAATTAACTTCTTTGCTAGCTT
>JBBMJZ010000126.1:19900122-19940098 GCA_037833815.1 Zingiber zerumbet
ATGACTTACAAAATTATTTAACATGATATTGAAAACGAAAAAAATGTCTGATCAATGGAGGATAAGTACTCTAGTTCTCTTATATAAAAATAAGGGAGACGTACAAAATTATGCAAACTAAATTGTATTAAACTAATGAGTCATACTATAAAATTTTGGGAAAAAGTAATAGAAAAAAGATTAAGGAAGGAGACCACAGTGACAGAAATCAATTTGGGTTTATGCCTGGAAGGTCAACAATAGAAGCTATACATCTTCTTAGACAATTAATTGAAAAATATCGGGAGCAAAAACAAGATCAACACATGGTATTCATTGACTTAGAAAAAGCTTATGATAGTTCCAAGAGAAATTATATATGGAGAATTCTAGAAAAGAGAGGTGTTAGTGTAACATATATTGAACTAATTAAGGATATGTACGAGGATATAACAACCAAAATAAAGACTTCCGGCAGAGTAACTGAAACATTTCCAATAAAGATAGAGTTATATCAAGGATCAACTTTAATTTTCTATCTTTTTACACTAATTATGGACGGACACACTGCACACATTCAAGACACAGTATCATGGTATGTTGTTTGCAGATAATATTATTTTGGTAGATGAAACACGTGAAGTAAATGCTAAACTAGAATCTTGGTGGAAAACACTAGAAGGAAAAAGTTTTAAGCTTAGTAGATTAACGATAGAATATATGAAATTTAAGTTTAGCAATATTAGAAGTAACGAGACAATTGTTAAGATAGGAGAGGACGAGTTGCCCGAAACCGAGAGATTTAAATATTTAGGATCATTTTTTGCAAAACGATGAAGGGATTGAGAGAGATGTCTTACGAATACAAGCAGTATGGTTGAAATGGAGAGGAGCGTCGAGTGTTTTATGTGACTATAAAGTACCTTTAAAACTTAAAGGTATAAAACCGCAGTTATACCTACTATGTTATATGGAGCTGAATGCTGGGCTATAACTTGAGTAGAAGATGAGAGTTGTAGAGATGAAGATGTTAAGGTGGATATGTGGACATATGAGGATGGACAAAATAAGAAATGAGAGAATTTGAGAAAAAGTCGGAGTTCCATCTATTGAGGAAAAACTTCGAGAGACACATTTAAGATGATACGAACATGTTCGACCAATAAATGCTCCAGTTAGACGATGTGAAACTATGACAAACACGTATATCAAACGAGGAAGAGGAAGACAAAAAAAAAAACTTGGTTAGCAATAATAAAACAAGATAAAATTTATTTAAGTATAGATGATGATGTAGTAAGAGATAGAGCTCAATGGCGTAACAGGATTTATATAGTCAACCCCACTTAGTGGAATAAGGCTTGGTTGTTGTTTGTTTGTTTGCTTGTTGTTAACATTGTTCATGAACATTGTTCACAAACATTATTCACAAATATTAACAAGCTGAACACATATGTGTTCAAGCTTGTTTGTTTAACTTAACTAGCTGTTCAAGCTTGTTTGTTTAATTAATCTTGTGTTTATTGAATGAACATAAACAAGCTCTTACCACACCGAACACCAAGCTTATTCATGAATACTTGATTTATTTACGGCTCTACTTGACATCTTATCTTGATAGTAACCAGACTAGCTACTTGTATCTTCCCTAATATCATGTAGGAAAAGGTACCCTGGAAGGTCATTTTTGCCCTGTACTTTTGTTGCCATTCAAGAGCATTAAAATAGACCATAAAATCAAATCAACATCAAAATTTCTCAATTAAAGAAGGAAAAGGAAAAGTGGAAAACTCAAATCCCGAAGTTGCAATTCAATCATGTATCAGTTTACAAAGCTAAAAATAGCACAGTTATGTTTTGTGGGTCTTCTTGGTAGGAAAATTAGTGCTTCCAGGTTCAATAAGGTGGTTGTTTGATCCTCAATTTTAGTTTTTTTTTACACAAGTTGTCTTTCATTATGTGCACATATCAACCAAAAAAAGGAATGTAGACCTATTTTACAAATCTAACATTCTAAGAACATGTCATGTCATCAAGCCTGAAGTTAGTCAGGAGTTTTTTTTTTAATGAAAAGAATAGTGGTTATAATTGATGGCAAAAATTATTACAACAAGAAGAAAATCAAAACATGAGTTTCAAGACAACCAAACAATTGAAAGAAAATCAATTGGTACAATATTGCACTCGTATAAATTTCCATTGCAAATAGCTAAATAAACAATGAGAAATAAAGAAGCTTATTGATTCTCTCTCCATCTGTAGTTCCATACAAACTTAAGTATGATTGACTGAAAAATAAAGAATAAGCGAGCAGGCAAGTTATACAAATTTACTGGTGCTTTTCCAACATCTATTTAATGCCTTTCATCAGATTCGCACATTTCTTAAAAGACAAAATTCCATGACTAACTAAAGAACAAAGAGTGCTAAAGACAAGCCTATATGAAAGATAAGTTCAAAAGTTTTTCTACTAATAAATTGTAGCTTGACAAGGTGAGACGTGAAATTACCAAGCATTAGCAAGCAACGAACAGGCTGCTGCAAATCAGATGTTATTCCCCTTAAATCAAATAGTAAATGCAGAATAGTTTGACATCACTGCAGCAATTGTCATGTGGCCATCCAAAATGAAGTGTGTTTTCTGATGCCGAATTTCAACTTTTGGCTTCAACTTCCATAATATTCTGTATGATACTGAAAAAAAGGATATTGTTTTCATCGCAAATCAACAAGACTTGAAAACTCCACGCCCACAGATTGGAATAATCCATCAAAATAACGATCCATTTCGCTTTCTCCAGCCAAAATTCGTTTATTTAGATAACAAATTGAACTAGAGGATGCCCTCGGAAACCTCAAACCCTCATCGGAAAGCAAATTCAAAATAAACGATAACAAAACAGAAACTCAAGGTCCTCAAAAAATCTACTCAAAGAAAAGGAAATCCACGATTACCTCCTCCATGTCCAACATCACCTTTCACTCTCATCCATCTTGGCAGCACTGCCGCAGCAGATTTGGCGCGGAACACCCGGAACCGAAGCGGTGGCGGCAAGTTCGGCGTGCCGCAGACATGACAGCGCCAGCGGCGAACCCAGAAGAGCGGCGAGGCGAGACCAAGCACAGCAACGCCGCCACCAGCCACCGGGGAATTCGATCGTCCAAGAAAAAGATGGAATTTTTGGGAAGGCGGAAGAGCTGGAAGTGCAGAATTGGAACCACAGATAGAAGAATTGCGATTCCGCCTGGGCCACAAGGAAAGGGAGAGGAGAGAGATCCGAGATTAAGGAAAAATCTGTCACAGAAACTAACGACCTTCCAAGAACAGAGACGGGAATTTTGTCAAAATCTGCTCTTTTCGACTCTCTCTCTGTCTCTCTCTCTCTCGCGGTGAAGGGCTCTAAACACCCTGCAATTTACGTTTTAAAATATGATAAAAATAGTATTTATTCTTAATTTATATATTTTTTATAGTTTTAAAAATAAATATTAAATATTTCACTTG
Source organism: Zingiber zerumbet (assembly GCA_037833815.1). Lineage (NCBI taxonomy): Eukaryota > Viridiplantae > Streptophyta > Magnoliopsida > Zingiberales > Zingiberaceae > Zingiber > Zingiber zerumbet. The sequence continues at coordinate 19,903,607 of JBBMJZ010000126.1, forward strand.
TCTTTTAAAATAATTTTCTTTTTCCGATTTGCTATAATTTGTTTTGATTTTGCTCAATATCTCGCGACACGCAATATATCGGCCGGTATGATATATTTATAGACAAAGGCGATACGACATGAACGTCAAAATTCTCCAAGTCAAAATCAAGAACACGTAATAACTCGTCTTTGGAAGCCGCGTGTCCGAGAGACATGGGCCCCCTCCCGCTCATTTCCTCCTCCTCTTCCTCGTCGTCGATCTCCGGCACCACCACCGCCTCCTCCTCCTCCTCCCATGGGCGACTTCTAGGGTAAGGGTTTCCACCTCCTTCCGTGCTACCCTACCCTGCTCTCTCGCCACCCATGTCCTCCGCCTCTGTCCTTGTCATGCCTTGGTGGAAGAGCAACAGCAACGGTATCCTCTCCTCCCCCCCTTCCTTCGCTTTATCAACTTCGTCCTCTTCCTCTCCTCCGATGAACAAGGGCTGGTCCAAGGATTCCTGCCTCTTCCCCTGGAGCAGCCGGGACAGAGATCCCCAGCTCACCCGCCAGCGCAAGCTCCGCCACCTCACCGACATCGAAATCGATGCCTTGGCCCTCGAGGCTGCCGCGCACGAATGCGCGAGTTCTAGGGACATGCCTGGTGCCACCAGAAATCTAGACGCCCTACCCTCCCGTTGCGCGTCCTCGCCCATGCTGTTGCCGCGCCCGCTCCCCCTTCCCGCTGCTTCCCGAGCTTCGGCCTCGGACCAGGATTTGGGATCCTCTCCGCGGCATTCGGTGGGACGCCCTCTGCCCTCTCCGTGGGAGAATTCGGGCAGGACGGAAGGTGATGGGAATGGAACGACCGCCGAGCCCTCGACGCTTGTGTTTTCAGTAGGAAGGTATTATTTTTGCTTGCTAAATAGCTTTCCTTGAGATGTGTAATTAAGGGATCCTTGGGCATCATTTTTTTTTCCTTTTGCCTTGCAAATTGTTATCTTTATATGAAATTTTGTTTACTTTTCCTTTTAGTCCTAATGGTACACAATGGAAAAACATTTATGCAAAACCTTATGAAGGAAATAATTTGCATTCTCTAAAATTTTGGAGGACCTTGAGGTTCTTAACGTTCTTAACATATTGATATTGGAATCTTGCTTCTTAGGATGCCTACTTCTTATTGCTTCCTTCTGTTGGTGTATTTTTAGCATTTGTCAATGTTTTTCAATAACTGCGAGGTGCTTGAAGAGAATAGATGTTTGTTTTTCTAACTCATTCTTACTAAATATTTTGTACCAGTGCTACTATTTCTGTAATAACTTTGATGTTATGATTGTGAGTTTTGGCATATCACTTCTGTGGTGTCTCTATGGGAGGACATGCTCGGGAAATTTTCTTAGTCTGAGGATATTATAGTATTAGAAACAAAAGACTCATTGTTCTTTTTTGTGTACAGCATGATTCTCTGGAAGTAAAAGTAAATTTACACTTATCTTGTTACTTAAAATCTTTTTTTGAGGAAGAGGAATAGTTATTTAAAATCTACCTTTACTAGTAGTGAATTGCTGAGATGTGAAAGAAAAGATTACCAATTGCTGGTGTATGGCGTACTGAATCTCCCTTCCTTTGATTTCCAACAAAATGTACATCCATTTCAATGGAACATTTCAGTGCATATATTTCCAGTTTTACTTAGAATTAGGAGATAAATCACACTATAATGGCATTCAAATACCCAAGTTACTAGTTTCCCCTAGCCTTTGGATAAAATTGCTCTCTCCCAAGACATTGTTATCTCAACAATTTAATGCCCCCATTGAGTCCTTGTATACTATTCAAAGCATAAATTTCACCCTTGATACTCTTTATTAAAAATAGTATTGGTTTTAGAGGGATTGCCTTGTTACTAAAAATCATTCAAGCAGTAAGTTGTTATTTAAGTCAAAGATTACAGTTTTTAGCTGCATTGAGGTGCTTGTGAACATTTGTAACTATGTTTAATGTCAGCCAGCCCTCTGGTATGTTGCTGGAATGTAGAAAAAAAAGGAAAAGAAAAAAGACAATTTCAAAGAAATGTGAGAAAATAAAAAAAGAGGATAAACTTCTTAAGTTTTAACTGTTCTCTTTTAAGGTTATACATCACCCAACATCACTCTAGCATTGCAATCGACATACATTGACACTAACCTAAAAAATTATTCTGACATTCTGTTTGTTTGTTTTTCACTGCTTGTCACTATTGAAACCCTTTATGCTACAAACTTTGTATGATCTATTTGATAATTACTGAATATATAATTTTTTTATCTGTTGTAAGAAATGTTTTTATTACTTAGGAAGTATTTTTCTTATTTTCCTTTGTTCTTTTGGTTTTGATATCGAGGAAATGTTGCTGACTTGCATTTGTTACACTGCAAAGGTTAGCTTGCCAGACTAATCCACAGAGTAGACAGCATGTTGACAAACCATCAAATCTGACAACAATTAGTTACCGGAGGAAAGAATTCCCAAATCCAAATTCTTCCAGTACTATGAACTTCAGACTGAAGATTCCTGCTAAAACTGTTGCAATTGGTGATTTTGCAAGCCCTATTGCTAGTCCTATACGTAGCCCCAGGAGATTGAGTAGTGCAGACTGTTTGTCTTCTGGCAATGGCAGTACAGGCCTTAAAGTGTCATCAGCACCAGAGATCTCTGCCATGGGTCTGGTGACAGCTTTTCTGTCAAAGACATCACCTGATAAGATGATTCATAGTCCTGAAATTTCTCCATTTTCTAGTCCAAACACTAAAGATAATATATCAAAATCTAGAAATCCTAGTGGGCCTCCTTCACCCTTGCACACAAAGAAGTTCCTAGAGAGCTCGTCCAGACAACATGATAATGGTGGTAACGTAGAAGTGCACCCACTTCCTCTTCCTCCTGGGGCATCTCCTCCTTCACAATCAACTTTTTCTCATCAAAGTGCAGCAAAAGCAGAGGTGCCACACAAGACTAATCAGTGGCAGAAAGGAAAACTACTTGGAAGTGGAACTTTTGGTAATGTTTATGAAGCCACTAACAGGTACAGCACATTTGTGTTCTTTTATAGTTGGTATTTAGTTCTTTAGTTCTTTTCTTCTTTTCCTTTTTATGTAATTTATACATTTTAACAGACACACTGGTGCTTTATGTGCGATGAAAGAAGTAAATATAATTCCTGATGATCCCAAATCAGCTGAATGCTTGAAGCAGTTGGAACAGGTTAGTTCTCAATATGATATGTTGCATATATATCTACTTATTTTGTAAACCATATTACCTTCTCATTGGGTTTTTCATGCTCTGTGCAAAGTTAGCTAATTCCATAGACATTAATGGCTTTGTCTCAACCGCATGTCCTCTTCCCTAATCAGCTAATATTTCCAATTCTTCATTGACATTGATTATTTGTGACTGATTAATTGATTAATCTTTGTTTCCCATTTCCTTCAGGAAATAAAGTTTCTCAGTCAATTTAAGCATCCTAATATCGTTCAATACTATGGCACAGAAACAGTGAGCTTTGTTTATGGTTATCCTTAACCTTGTATCTTGCCTTGTCACATCTTTATTTAAGAATTTGGTTTTGGATATGCAGATTGAGGATCAGCTGTACATTTATTTAGAGTATGTCCACCCTGGCTCAATTAATAAGTATGTTCGACAGCATTGTGGAGCTATGACTGAATCAGTGGTGCGCAGTTTTACCCGTCATATTTTGAATGGGTTGATTTACTTGCATAGTAAAAACATCGTGCACAGGTCAGTTTTCTGATGCTGGTGAATCTCATTCATTACATATATCTGGTGGTTCCTTTATTATAGTTTGGGTGAACTTTGTTCACCCTTAATTGTTTTGAAAATAAATATTTTATTTATTTATTTTGCTATACCCCCAAGAGATTGTATGGCAGCTCACAAATTCACAATTTAGTTTTTTATTTTGGGTGAACTTAATTGTTGATGTTTCTTCTATGTGATTTTTTTTCATGATGCTTTGTTACCATGATTGTCAAAACTATTCTGATTTATTTACTTCTTTCTTTTACCTTCTAAACTTAAATGATATATGTAGAAAATGATGCTAAAAAATACATACTAGAGTTGATCTCGTGGAGGTGATTCAACAAATGAGTTAGATTCTTTAGCAAATTCTGATGGATTGAATCAAGATGGAGGTCAATTTTGTTGAGAACACTGGAACCTCTGATCCAGAGAAAACAAGATTAAGGAGAATGTTTTTCATGTTATAGTTCAATGCCTGGACTTGGAGACCACCCAAAAGAGTGCCTGCATTTTTTGTTCAGTACAAGGATCTTGGGTTGAATGAGATGAACTATTGTGATTAACATGTAACATAGAATAAGGCCAGGGAAAGTGAAGTGGATTATGGTTTCTGTTATTTCTTGAAAAACAGTGTGAGGTGGGTAAAGCAGAGCAGATTACTTGTAGATTTGGTTTAAAGGTACAAGGTTAATCAAGGGTCTTGAACTAAATAGGTTAGGTATGATGAGAAATATCTCAGAACTATTTTTATCTCTGGGGATTTTTCATTACTAAACAAAATTACTTTATTGCAATGTCAGACTAGTTATTCTAACCTAGAATAAAAATGTAAATCTTCAAGTGCAAGAATAAATAATTATAACAATCTCAATGGTCATTTACTGAAACTCACTAACATAAATGGAATTATGGATCTGTTTACATGGGGCCTTTTTTATGCTGCAGGTTATATTGCACTGTTAACATGGCATGCTACGTGCATGCCTTTTGTCATGTTGCACATTTTCCTTTTTTGCTGCTATATCTATTTTGTGCTCTGGTTAAGTCTTGTAATTAAGATGTTTCATTTTCCTTAGTCCCACTTTCTCATGGAGTAATTAAATCCTAAAACAAAACATGTAATATCATGGACTCCTATCCACCAAAGGCCAGAAACTTGATCCTTTTTCTTTTCTCACCTATGAACTATCATGAACATTTGCAGTATAGATTGCCTGCAGGGAACTAATTTATTAGTGATTCTACTGCTCATCGATGAAAACTTTGACGATGCCATTTCCACAAGCGTTTATCTATTAGCACAACATCATTATTTTTAAAATGATTAATTGGGGACTTGCTTTTTGATCATCTATTCTTTCATTTTGAAGAGATGGAGTTGCATGTACTGTTGCATTCTGGCATACAATTTGTTCACATATATACACTTTTATCCTGTTCAAATTTTAACCAACTCTGTATAAATCAAGAGGTATATTGTTTTTTTTTAAATATTCCATCTGTTATGATTTTAACAACATTTCTTACAAAAAGAGAAGTTGAACCTTCTGTTGCTAGCAAGGTGCAAATTTTGGCTTAGAAAACAAAAGCCCAGTATGTGCTCCTTTTTTTGGCTAAGACAGCCAATGTTTGATGGTTCCTGTATTTCAATTTATGGACACAAATTAAGTTCCTAGATCTATATGCCACTAGTAACTTCACAGAATATATAATTGTTAAAAGGAAATCTTTAACGTATGCCATTTTTGTTCAGGGAAACAGTGCATTATTTAGACATGTAACTCTAATCAGTAGTTCATTCCTACAGAGATATCAAAGGGGCAAATTTGCTTGTTGATGTGAATGGCGTTGTCAAGCTTGCTGATTTTGGGATGGCAAAACACGTAAGCTTATTTTTATGATTATAATTGAGCTACAATTTGTACACCAAGAATTATAGTCTTTCTGATATGTGCTTTATAATTTAAAATCTATTTCTGTGCTTTTTGGAGGGTAAATTATCTGACATCATGGAAGTACCTATGTTTTCTGGTTGCTGTTCCAGTCAATTCTCAATATACAATTTGTTTTTGTCAGAACACTAACTGCAGATTGCGGAATAGTGATTGAGAAAAAAAATTCTCTTCAGATATCCTCTTATTTAAACAAATGAATCTTCTAGTTCTATGTAAGACTCAATGAAAATAATATCCTGAAAAAAATATTTACTTTGGTAGTGGTCAAATGAAAAGAATTTTTGGCCAATATGGAAGCTGTTTGAAGGGGAGTCTTGATGCAGCGGTAGAGTTGTTGCAGTGTGACTTGGTGGTCATGGTTCAAGTCACGAAAAAAACCTCTTGCAATGCATTGTACTACTGCGTACAGTCTTCCCCAGGACCATATTGAATGTGAAAAGTGACTTATTACTTAACTGAGGCCGTTTAAACCTGAAAACTGACTTGTTCCTTAACTGACATTTTTTTAAGAATAGTTTCTTAAACTATTTGCTGGTTTGATATGACATGTTTTAACTCACTCGCTTCATTTGAGCCAATGATGTTTATCTTCAAAGTTCTGATTTTTAAAAATTAAATAATAAAACCACAAAAAACTAAGAACATCAAAACATAAAAATGATCTACAAATACAAATATCACAATGTAGATATTAAAATTCTATTATCTATTTAAAATAAAATTGGTATAAAACAAAAATATAAATTAAATGAAAATAGTTACATAGAAATATAAAGCATACAAGTTGTACGTTGAAAAAATTATAATTTATCTAAAACATGATAGATACATGATTTTTTAAAAATCCAGTTTTTAGATTTAATTTGGCCCAAATTTATGCTCAAATCTAACTTTGAAATTATGGAAGACAAACATTAATGAGAAATATTTGTGAAAATGGAAGCAAAAGATATAGCAAAACAATGTGGTAAGATTTTAAAACATGATAAAAATATTTTAAGAGTAGGAAGAGCAGGAAAACCTAATCTGCATTACTTTGCTGGAATAAAATTGACTATTTACTGTTGTTGACTTCTTTTCATTGTGCAAATATCGTGGTCAAGAATTTTCATCTTCTTAAATGTTAAAATTTGTCCCCGTTGTGGACTAACATAAAACTTGTTGTGGATTACTTTTGTAAATGCAATATTGAAATCATATCAATGTTATAACCCTAGGGATCAGGGAGTAAAATATCAAGGATTTGAGTTGGATGAGAAAGGCAAAGATAACAAGGAAATTTCTAAGGTGACAATAGAAAGTGGTAGCTGATCAAGGGTGTCCAACTTTATTTGATGTCACTGGTGCAACGTGGAGAACTTGAACCACATTGCACAAAGAAACTCTTTCTTTCACAATTCAGAGATAACTAGCATGGTTTGAATAAAACAGTAATCTTATATCTTCATCTATTCAACTACTAAGAGGTGAAGCCCAAATTAAGGATATAATTTGAGCTACTCGACAAAATCCAAAATTAAGGAAAAATGTTGGTCACTCTCATAGCAAACTACACTTTGAATTTGAGTCCCGGTTTATTGAATAAATTTACACAGTTAATGAGATGCCTATGTGACACATTAGCTAATGTTTGTAATTTGACTGTTTTTCTTTAATCAGTTAAGTGGAGCAGCACGAACCCTTTCCTTGAAGGGTTCACCATTTTGGATGGCTCCAGAGGTATATTTCTTTTTTCGTTCTTTTTTTTTCTTCTCCAGCAACATAATTCATTTTTTACTTCTATTCAGTAGCTTCAACTTGTATAAATTCTTCAATTGGTGGCGTTTTTTGATAATTATCTTTTTTTTTTCTGCTTGGTGATACTGAATTTGCTGGCATAAACATAGGAGTTGCTCTGTTTAATTGTAGAAAAGCAGTGTCTTTACTGTCAAAATCTATACAACAACAACCAAGCCTTATCCCACTAGGTGAGGTCAACTGCTCTCAAAATCTATATTATATCTAATATGAGTAAACATCAACTGCAGATGAGTTTGGTTCTTGTAAGTTTTTGCAAGGTTGCACCTTTGACAGGCTTGTGTAGATGAATAGGATAATAAATACTTAAGGTTGTTTTTCGCTATATTTGGTCAAAGCTCCTGAACTTTGTAATTTGAGGCAAAAGCATTCTACCTGAATTGTCTTATGGTGATGGGCACAGCAGAAACATTAATACCTTTTCTGGGATGGCATACTGTTTGAGCATAAATACATGTGACGTTGAAGGAACTAGTGTTAAGGCATTGACTTCCATCTTATGCAGCAGCAGCCTGAATAGAAGCAAAAGAATGGATAACACACATAACCTGCTAGAAGGAGAGAGGAGGCCATTTCCATTTGTCTTCAAATAATCCAAGGGCTAGTTTATCCCAAGATGAAAAAAATGGAGGGATGGATTAGTTTAGATGCATCAATATTATTTAATTTATTCGTATGTTCGCTTACTCTTAGGGATGGAAATGGATGTTTAACTTGCGCATATGTTCTGCTTGGTTCATTCAGCATGCTTTGTTCATTCAATTCACCCAAATTTATCTATGCACACGACATTTCCCTGCTTGCTTGACTTTGTATGGATCAATCATCTAGTTTGGTTTGCCCACACCGATCTACCTCATTGAACCGCTCGAACCTCAAGATCGATTGGCCTATTCGAATTGATCAGTTGTTTGAGCTGCCGCCTGACCCACTTGGATCAATTGGTTCGCTTGGTTTTTCCCAGCTTGTTTTGCTTGTCTTGCTTGCTTAACCCACCCAACCCACCTAGCTTGTCTAGCTCACTCAAACCTACTGGCCCACCTGACTCATCTAAACTAACTAGCTTACCTTGTCCACTTGATCCAACCATCCTGCTTAGCCCACACAAACTGACTGAGCCACTTGACACGTTCAAATTGATAGGCCCACTTAGTTTTCCCAGTCTGCTCAATTCGATTGATTCACCTGGTATGTCCGACCTACTAGGTCAGCGTGGCAGGATTAATCGGCTCAACCAACCATCAAACCTTGCTAGATCACTCGATTGCCTAGCTTGTCCGACCCACTTGTCTTGCCCAGTTTGCCAATTGGACCAAGCACTCTTCCAGTTTGACACTTGCAAGTTTAATGTTGGGGCTTAAGGATGTGGTTCAGTTTTGATGAGTCACAATGGGTATTATTTGAAAGGAGTTTTGGATGAGTATATCTTGATAGTAAGAGGTATTTAATTTCTGCTTAAGTTGGGTAGCACTGAAATGGTAAATAAAAGTATATCTCATCCATCCAAGTTCATCCTTTCTAAGAATATGTGAATAAACATTAAACAGTGTAAATTATGAAAATTTAAAAAATTCATCGTCTCTGTTATCCATCACTCATTTTTCCTTCCAGGTAAATGAAGGCTCTAAGAGTAAATCTAGATTTTCTTTTGTAGTTAGCAGCCAGTGTTTGGTTGGAGCATATGCTTCCTATATTGTTGTGCTTTCCGTACCACTTCAGAAATTGGAAAGGTTATATTTGATTGCCTCAAAACATTAATTGCATATCAGTACTAAGTTTGCTCCTTCAGCATATGGTTTTGGTAATCTCCTCTATCTGGACCCTATTTATCTTTCTACAGTGGATAATTTCTTCTGAGCAGATGCAGAAGGTTGCAGAAATTTTAGCTTCTCATCTAATTTACTCCTCGGTTAATATTCACTTGACAGCTCCTAAAACCCAAAGATCCTTTTTTTTTTAAAACTCTAAATGTGTATTTCAATGATTGAAGAAATTGTCCAATATGTAACTCTTCTGCACCTTGAACCTGTTTTCCATTGCAGATGTTGCAGGCTACTACGAACAAAGAAATTGGATATGATCTTGCTGTTGACATTTGGAGTTTGGGTTGTACAATCATTGAGATGTTCACAGGGAAGCACCCATGGAGCAATCTAGATGGGGTTTGTATGCTTCTGATTTCAATTTTTTTTACATCTGTTGCTTGTTGACTATGAAGTGTTTGGTTCATGAAATGGAATAGACGAGGAATAAAATAGTTATTCGTTGGGAATAGAACTATTCTTTGTTTTGGTTTCATTGAATTTAATATACATAGAATTATATTCTTGTGTTTGCTTGATAGGGATGTTATAAGAAATACATTAGTTTACACAATATAAATATTCCTATATAAATAATTTGTTTGACTTTTTCTTTTGATGGTTTACCATATCAATCTGTCCATCTCGACTAACCTGATTGTATTGATTTCGACTGGTCTAGTAGGTGTATCTGATGCTATTGTCCTATTCAGGCTAACCACTCCATTTAATCTTGTCCAACCTAAGCAGCCATTTGGGCCAGTCACCCGACTTTCACAATTGGTTCATCTAACCCAACTAATGTGGCACTCTGAAATGACTCTACTAGTTTGTTTGGGTTGATCAATCCAACTCGACAAGCTTGCCTGTCTCAACCTATCCAACCAATCTGCCTGTCCCTACCAACCAAACTAGCCTGCCTGCCCCTCAACCAACCTGACCGGTCTGCCCAAGTTATCTTGCACAATTGGCTCGTCCAACCCATGCAGCCTAACACCCCTAACCAGCTCAACTAATCTGTCTAATCAAATCGACCTGACTAACCTAACTAGCCCACCTATCCCAATCAAAGCAATTAGCCCACAGGGCTCATCTGACACTCCTAATCCATTTGCCTAGCTTGACCTAACTGACCCGATCAATTCACTAGACCTGTCTGGTCTAACCAGTTTGTTTGACCCATTTGCTTGGTTCGTTTTGTTCATTGTAACTGGCTCGACCACCCTGCCCACCCCAATAGGTTCAACCGATCTGCTTACCTTGATCAGGTCAATCAGCTTGTCAGTCCAACCTGCTCTCACAATCTGCTTAACCTGCCTAGCTCCCAATTGGTTAACCTAGTCGAACCAATGAATGTGGTATTTTAAGGATTAAATAACTACCTTTGAATTTAGAACAACTATTTCATGAGAATAAATATTTGAAGGTTTTTTTTACAACCAAATAAAGGGATATTTATCCCATGGAAACCCTATGGACCATTAGTTTCTTTCTTATTGCCGTTGTCAGACCTAAATATCTAAAGCTTAGCAGGTTAAAGGTGAAGTGCTAAGCTCTGTTTTCCTATAGATGTAATTCCTTTTTCCTTGAATCTGAATTAGTTGTGTTTGGTATGATAACAGCCTCAAGCAATGTTTAAGGTCCTCCTTGAAGATCCACCAATGCCTGAAACATTGTCAAGTGAGGGCAAGGATTTTCTCCGACATTGCTTTCATAGGAATCCTGCAGAGAGGCCAACTGCCAAAATGTTGCTTGACCATTCCTTTCTGCAAAATGCGAACCACTACAATCTTCATGGTTCTCTCCAGGCTTTTGCAGGGATTAAACTCGTGAGTCGCAGATCTTTTTTTCAATGAATAGTTCTACCTGCATATTCTTTAGAATGCTCCATAAATGTTTGTTCTGACAGGATTATCCTAAAAACCCAAAAGATAAAGGCAACTCCAATAGCGAACCATGCGTTAAAAGGAAACCGATCTTCAATGGGTAATCCTTTTGTGAAATTTTCAAGTAAAATCTTTATCGTATCGCATCATACTGGAAACAACTCTGATTTTACTTGTACTCACAGCAACAACAAACATTCTCACAAGGAGTTCCCTGAATCAGCTGCCTCCCATCTTTCTACTTGTTCCACTGCCAAGGGTTTTCCTAGTTTATCTCCTCCTCATTCAAGTTACATTGTGCCAGTTCGATCTGGTTCTTCAGCAAATACTCAGATTGAAGTGCAGTTCAATGTTGGAAAATTTCAATCCCGTGCATCCTTCAATCCTTTTGTGAAGGAGGACAAAAGTCACTTCTGATGTAGAGCCGCAATGCACCTGATGAAGAGGCTTATCTATTAAGAAGAATTTCCAAGTCTAAGGGAGTTGAAGAGGCTAATGTCATTTGAAGAATATTAGGATTCATCATAAGACTAACAATCAATAACCTCAGAGCATCTGTTGAGCTAATGCTAAATCAACGACCACATGATTCTTCTCCAAGTAAATACCAACCCCTAACCAATAAGGTTTGTCGAGTGTTGATAAACTGGCTATATCCTCCACACTGTGGGCAATGTTGGATGGGTACATGAAGCTCCATGTTGCAGTGTTGATCTTCATTGATACAAGAAATCTTGTACTTGTACATCTAGTACATGGATGGGATGGGATGGGATGGGATGCATCTCTAATGTGTATTTTTGTCGACATCAGGAATAAGGTCAACACTGTGGATGTAAACCTCACATATTGTTGTACATCATCATTATATATACAATGTTGTCATGGTACAAGTACTGTGTTTTCTTGCCACCAAATATAGAGTTTTGCTTTATTTTCACTGGGGATTTCATTACTCGAATAAACTATGCCATAATCACATCATAGTTGATGAAAAGAATCTAGTGCCTTTCAAGTTTTAGTTTACATATGATCTCATTACATTCATGGAGTCTCCCATCATTGTTTCTGCAGTGGAGAAATCTTTAAATCAAGGCCTATGTTGACCCCATTGAAAGCTATTGGAGCATACATCCACAGTTCATCTGAGCTCAAGAGCTGCAACATGATCGCATCTAGGAGTAAGATCAAAAAAGGATGCTCTTCTAATTGCTAGTTTTGGTTTTACTTACTTTGATTTGTAGCTGCAAAAACTTCACATAGTGGACAGCTTCCTCCAGCATTGTGCTAATGTCAACCTGTTAAATCATAAATGGCATCAATTAGATTTACCAATTTTGCTTTTTTTGGATACATTATGAAGTTGGCAATCAGTCTCTGAAGCTTACTTTAGTTCCATTAGGAACCAGGTTCTGTAAAATTCTCAGTCTCTCATTGATTCTTTCCCTCCTTTTCTGTATTCAAAATATAGTAGTTGGCAGTAGAATATGTCGCAAGTAATAGCTTTGTCGTGAAGATATAATACCGATTTGTCAATGTGATGGAAAAAGAAAGAAAGTGTTACCTTTGCATATAGACTCTGGGGATTAGTTGATGGTTCTTCTTGATCCTCTGAGATGCAGCTGCAAGAGTTGAGAAAGTAACTGTTGCCATTGTCGTTGCAGCCTTCCTCGACGCGGCTCCTAGTCCTCTTTGGGCCTCTCTTCGAAGTTCCACTCTTTTTCACCTACAATATTTTAATACGAGTCGAGTCATCTAAATCCATAATCAAGATCTTAAGCTTGATTTTGAAAACAAAAATATATCAACCAAAAGCAAGTCACGCCAGACAACATCTAGCAAAGGCCTGCCAACAAGACTCAGCTCCTTAGGCCATGAATACACACACAATTTTCATTCCTAATTGCTCTAGCTTTTCGCACTTACATTCAACAAAACTCGAGCCTTGTTGGTTCTCTTGGTCTTAAGCATTTGATCATGAAGAGGAGCAGAAACAATCTCATTGCTAATGGCATCGTCACAAATGAAATGAGCCAAATCCCCAAATGCAGAGGTGGAAGAAATTGCTGGCTCTGGAGTTTGGCATCCCTCCATAAAGCAATCCATGGCTGATTCACTCAGATAATCAAAGTCATCATAGCCAAACTGTGGAGACCATGGCACAAATGGAACCCTAAAGCCTGTATCATGGCGATAATCCTGCTCAGAAGAATGTGCCATTATTTTAGGCACCTCTCTAAAGTATTTGCTTAGAGGGAATGTGGCTCAGGCATTTATACAAACAGGTGAAAGGCATGCTTCAGTGAGGTGCAGTTTACCCATTTAAGAACTTGTTCCTGTCGGCCATTGACTTTGTTGCTGATTGGATGATGATGGAATGGCAAATGATTGGGAGATGAAGGAGGCTTGTGATCAACTGTGGCAAGAAGCTTTGAATGAGGGTAGGTGTAGGGTTTTTGATTAAAGTAAGGATGCAAGACAAGAAAGAGGCGAGCATGATCATGGAGACAGAGATTCCAAGAGCTGGAATGTGTGAACTCTTTGACATCTTAAGTACAACAGCTAGAGATCGTTTTTTTTTTGTTTTTGTTTTGTTTTATCTCATCATAGTCTAACATTTAGCATTCAGCTCTATATATCATAGTAGATCTATCCAAAAATTTTCTTTCAAGTTTAGAAATATTTTACAATTTAAATTTTCTTTCAAGTTTAGAAATATTTTACAATTATATAAACATTCGATATTCTCCTCTATTTTCTCAATCCTACTTATATTTGATATAAGAAATTTCTCTTAATCTCTTTACCCTTTAAAAAAAAAATCTTAAATATTTAAAACTTTGAGTTCTAGACAATTCGTCATATCCTATTTAATAATTATCTCATTATATCTAATATTACTAATTTTAAATTTCATATATTTTATTTTTTTACTTTACAAGCCTAAATTTTTTTACTTCTAATATTTCTCTTCAAGATTCAAGTTTAACATTTACTAATTCACGTAATCTCATCGGTAAATAAATGATGGCAAAAGACGAATACGTTTGCCCCCAGCGTCCTTGCCAACCCGTCCCAGGGTCAACACGGAGGAGATAAATCACGGGCAGTTACTAGCCTTTGTAATAGTAACTAGCACATAATGGAGACATTTTATCTCGGCTTTGTCGATATTTGAACCCCATACTTCATGATGGCAACATTTCATGCGCTAGCCATTACACCGTCCTGAAGGGACTCTCATCGGTAAATAAATGCACCATGATATCGTATCTTAAATAGATCACATTTTATTTATTAAAATATCTAAATTATCACATTTTGTTTTGATAGGAAGAATAATTTAAGAGGAATAAAGTTCTATCCACTGTTGTGAATGTCCATAAGGGTCTACTTATTAACCAAAAATATATATATATATTCGCGACGAGCTTCGGCGAGAGGCGACGAGGAAACGAGGGCGCCTGCTTCGCAACGAGCTTCGGCGGGAGAGGTCGGGGGTTCTCTTCGCGCAGCAGAAGGGGACTCGACTTGCTTCTGCTAGGGCTCCGAGGAGAGGACGCGGCAGGAGGGGAGTCGCGGCGGGAGAGGGGAGAAGGAGAGGGGAGAGGTCGGGTGATCTCTTCGGCGGCTAGGGTTTTGGGCGAGTTTTGTTTCCTGTCGTATTTGCCTCGTTGACGTCCTGTCGTGGTAAAACTTGTATTCGCATTTTGCCTTGGTTGACGTGGCAGTGCCACGACAGCCTCACCGCACCACGCCGCAGCAAAAACGCCGCAGGCTAAAAGTTCTATATATATATATATTCATATTTTGATAATTTGCTAAAATAATAAAGATTCATATCGCATATAGATAATAATGCTCACCCCAGGGTCCGGTATCGCTAGCTCCATACTAAATACAGATAGATAAATCAAGGAAGAAAGGGGACATTTTATCCTATCACAACAGTCCTTTATACAAGAGTGGCCAGACATCTAACGAAACAATTTATACTTACTGAGAATTAACTCCAATATCTATTAGAGTAACCACTCAGGTAGTGCAACCCGTGGGGGCCTTATCGTGATTTTCAAATCATGCATCAAAGGATGATCAAGAAAATTTCTAGAATCAAAGTAGTTTTTTTTACCATAATACAAGCTCCTTATGATCCAAGGTAAGATGATAGCAGATAAAACAAAAATAAAACAAGATGTTGTTGCCTAATTTAGCTCGAGGTGGACTTCTCCGGTGACAATGACCCAACCAAGATATTTACATGGCATAGATCATTTCCCCGCTGCTTTCAATGTCGAGGTCTGGATCGGAGTAAAAATCCTCCATATCGTCGTCGTCAAGTTCCAGACTACCGAAAAGGTGCTGGTTGAGTCCAGACGTGCCAACTGCAGGGATAGTTGCCTCGGCCAAGATCTGCATTATCTCGTCGCTGCTTTGCATCGGTTGGTCAGGCTCTTCATACTGGCTGCTCATTGTGTTATCATCCATCAGTTCGGCTGGAAGGTTCTTCAAGAACCACTCATGGTTGCGTATCTCGGGAATTGAAATTCTCTGCAAGTTCAGGTATTCAGTACATAGGTTGAGGAATACTGAATTATCATCAAAGTATAACTCATGAGAGGATAAATGAAGCTATATCACTTTAACAGATAATATACTTTCAATAAAAAAAAGATATGGATATCGTTATTTAAGTGTAAATGCTGGTGTCTACATTTAAGTTGTGTTTAACAACAAATTATTAAAATTACTTGCTCTAAACTATGTGCCTTGTGTGCAAGAGCTTACCGTGGCAGGATTATCAACGAAGATACTTGAGATCAAGTGCTGACATTCAGGAGATATGGGAATGTTCTCCGGAATCGAATATTGAACGTTCAGTATACACTGTAGAGCATACCGCAACAAAGTTAGATGATGCAAATATGCAATATCCATTCAGTAATATCTTAATAAGTATTACCTCTATTGTATTTCGAAAATTTTTAGGCTTCTCTGGGTCCTCGAAGGGATATGCTCCGACTAACATTACATATAAAGTGACTCCACAAGACCACACATCAGCTATCTACATAAACTAATATCAATGTCAGGACTTGGAAGTATCACAAAAGAAGAGAATAGATGACCAAAAAAGGATACATGAATGAACGTAATTATGACATAAAAGAAGATGACAACAATATTTGAGATGAAAAGACGATTTATTTTTATTTTGAAAAGTGAAAAAAATGAAGAGAGTACTGTAATTAGAGACTAGTCAAAAATAACTTGTCGTTCTAGATGCACTAAACGGAACTTGCACATATATCGAACACTCTTAGTACGAAGCTCAATCATGGGGGATGAACATTGTGAGAAAGCAAAGGATTATGACTGCTAACTCAGAAGCACAAGACAACACTACAAAAACTGCATTAGTTTCACCGACAGAATATTTTTTTACTGTCTGTCCATAGTTGTGAAATAAAAATTTTGCTTACTAGTTCCGGATTTTACAACCAGAACATTAAGTTGGTATTTTACTTTGTAACAACTATAAGACTTCCAATTTCCCAGTCAATCCCATAGAAATATCATTAAGACCATGCAAGCAACTGAGGCATCGGATCATTAAGTAGAGCATGAAGATGTTTGCTTGAGATGTGTTCTTGAAATATGCCATTGAGTAGATTAGACTTAGTTTTCAATTTCTTAAGTGAGGAAAATGAGAGGAAAGAAAAGGAAAGGGAGTGAGACAAGGTTAAAGGGAGAGCCTCTAATAGATGAGCTAGGAGAATAAGTCATTTATGGTTGTATAAAAGAGCTCTCAAAAATAAATTAAGAGATCTTCATTTTAATAAAAAATTCTTCTCCTTTGTGAAACTTTTTCCATTTGAGGTCGCATCATTTGGCAGTGAGGTTTGTTCTCTTCCGTGCTACATCAGTTGGTATACGAGTTTTGTTTGTTTTTGTTCTGCATCAATCTCTCTCCTAGTTGGATGTCATCATTAAGGAAGGATACTATTTTTTTTAGAATGACTATAATGCACATATTTTAAAAAGGATTTCTTGTACAAACAAAGTAGAGAAAAAAAAATCAATTATGTGGTATCCCTCCCTCATTTCTTGAGGAACAACAGATTACATTGGTTGGAGGCAAAGAGAACAATGGAAACTCTTCCTCTCCTTCAACAAACAAAGGTTGATCCTCTCATGATACCTTGTTTTCACTTGAGTGATTTCCTCTCCCTCCTCATTCCCAATTTGGAGAGATAGATAATTACACTAGCTGGAGGGATGAAGAGGGACATAGATTGCTTTCCTCTCCTTGAAATTTTCTCCCAAACTAGGCTTCACTTCCCTTGAACACCCCCTCCTGGTTACCTTTAGATTCCTCCATCCAAAAGCTATCATTTATATGGCTATCTCAGTGAGATAGGAAATCAGTCACATACAGGTCTTGCTTTAAAATAATTGAGCAGCAAGGAATGAAAAAAAAAAAAAATTGGTGAAGGCAGGAACAGTTTAATGTTATCACTCCAATGAGGAAAGATTAAGTGATAGAGCATGATAAAGATCTCAAAAGAAACAAACATCTCTATGTGCACGTCAATTGTAAGATCCAGATGCACAGTGACAAGATAGTATAATCGAAGATGGGATGATACAATATACAACCTTTTTCACAGTGAATCACATTCCATAGGCTATATGATTAAATGGTTAAACTTAACACCTATAAAATATACGCAGACCATCTTTACTTGGGTTGAAATCAAATTATTGTCGTGGTGAAAAATACTACATAAGAAAACTTACCTTGCCATCATATTCTTTCTTACGTAGCACTTCAGGAGCAATATATGCAGGAGTTCCCACTGTGGACTTTGGTTGTGAATGCAGAACAGATGACTGAAAATACAGAATATCAGCACCAGAAGGGGGGAAAAAATAGAAGCAGATGAATACAAGTATTTTCTGTTCATCCCTGGTACATAATAACCAAATAGCAATTTGTACCTTGGAATATCCAAAATCACATATCTTCAGACGAGGAGCAACACTTCCATCTAACAAAGTATTTTCAAGCTTCAAATCACGGTGGCATACTTGCTTGACAATAAAGAGACCACGAATCAATTGAATAGAATACATGTCCACAGAACCTATGAATAGTTTCATTTAACATACCATTGAGTGACAGTAGCTAACTCCAGATATAAGTTGCTGGAAAAAAAATCGTGCCTTCAAGAAAAAGCTAAAGTCAGAAGCAATTTGTGATGAAGTATGAATAAGTAACTTGTCATAAAATAGAACCTCATCCTCACTGAAGCGTCCTGCATTGCAAATTCGTTCAAAAAGCTCACCACCAGAAGCATATTCCATAACGATCGCCAAATGGGTTGGAGTTAAAATAACCTAAGAAGATTGTAGCAAAGAAGGCTAACAGAACCGCTAAATTTTTAACCAAAACAAGTGGATTGTATCTTCAGACAAGAACTTACCTCTTTAAATCTGATTATATTAGGATGCCTCAACAACCGATGGTTAATTATCTCTCTTTTAACATTTTCATCTATCTGCATAAACAAAAAGACAATCAACGAAGTCAGCATCAGAAGGGTAAGCTTATTGCATGCATAGTGATCTTCAAATGTTGTAGTCATACATGTGGCTAATCAAGCAGATTTTAAACTAATTAACAAAAATGATCCGGTTGAAAACTCCCAACAATGAAATTCTATGGAGCTAACTTTTTGACCATTATCAGTTAGGAAATAAATAAACTAAAGAACCTAAATGATATAGTTTATACTTTAGAAATGGAACAAGAACCACATTATTTAGGACTTAAAAGATGCAAATAAGATAATCATGATACAGTTGAATTAGTTCAGGGATTGATTTCTACTATTCCCTACCAAGTTCAAAGTTTTGAAAGTTCAAAACATCTTAAAGAACAAATACAATGATTGAACAATATTGTGCAAATGTGCATAACAAATGGAACTTAATAATACTCTGCATAGCCCTCACTCCTATCAAGATTCATTAGCCTAAAAGGCATCATCAAAAATTGGGAAAACCAAATGTTAACATGTTATGAAGGACTGCATTGATACTACAAATACAACTTTTGTTTTATAAACTAGATATTGTATCTATTCGATGACAACTAGCATAAAAATAAACAGCAAGGACCATGGCAGTGTCGCACAAGATCTTGAGATCTAATCTTGCTTTCATCATTACTTGATGGGTTTGCTTTACTCTCAATGATAAAAAAACACAATCAAAGAATACATTTAAAAATGCAGAACATGGAAGGAGAAAAATAACAGAGTCACATTACATCTGCAGCATTCTACAATGTCCTAGTGAATTCTGACAAAAAAATCATAACCATGATAAAAAAAATTAAAAAAAAAACAATTGACTGTGATTTCAAGCCCTTCCAGATTCACAGAAAAACAAAGGAAGTTCATAAAACCTAAGCATGCAAGTTGTACCAAAAGGGAAGACTATCAGACAAATTCAAAAGCAAATCACTAATCACTGGCATGCCAAGACCAACCAATCGCTTCATAATCTAAAGATGATTATGCCCATCAAGCTACGATTATGCCAACAAAGAGTATAAATTCCTATCATATCGCAGGAAAAGATAAGAAGCAGGCTTCCTTGTAGGCGTGATCTAAAAAAGGCAGGCAATTATTGTAATTTAACCAGGAACAAGCAAGATAAAAAAAAAATCACAGAAAAAAAAGCCACGCCAAGTCGGATTACAACGATACCTTCACAATCGACTGGAATATAAGAAGCAGCACCTCAGCATGTTAAACTAGCTATTAAATTCACAGGCCCTGTAACTGCTAAGCTCTAAGTTCTACAAAGCAGGATAACACGAAATGAGGATCTAACTCACCATAAATAGAATCTTGAATTGTCAATTTGCTACAATTGTATTGTCAATTTGCCAAAAATATAATTTTTATGAGAAAGGAAGTTCAAAGATTTGGCGATACTGATATAAATTTTAATCAAACTGGGAAGTCCATCAAATAAGAACTTTCTAAGATCAACTAGCTAAAAGTCCAGTGAGAATGGGAATTTTTTATACGAGACAAACATAAATAGACACTAACCTTCTCGCCTCTCTCGATGTACTTGACCGCGACGAGCTCCTTGGTCTGCTTGTCCCTCATCAACCTGGCGATCCCGAAGTTCCCCGACCCGATGTCCCTCACCAGCTCGTACCGGTCGCTGTCGTGCATTATCGGCAGATCCATCGCCGGACCAACCGTGAGCGCAGCACGATGCGTGGCCATCGTGGCACTGCCTTCACATCAACTTCCCTCGTTTTCCGATCAGATCAATCGCCTCGCCTCCTCAACCTTCACTCAGTCCACTCACCGGATTCTGCACTGGTCGTAAAGTGACGTCCGAGGCAGGCGGTGCCGTCCCCGTGAATTGCTCTACCTCTTCAACCTTTCTCTCTGTCTCTCTCTGGATCGGGGGAGATGGACTACTGACTCGCACCACCTGCGAACCTCTAGAGGAATCCACGCAAAAAAGAAAGCGGCGTCGCAGCATCATCCGATCGCAGGCAAATGAGATATCCAAGAAAGTGTATGGACGAAACTGCCCTGTGAAAAGTTGATGCGCCCTTGACGTACGATTCAGATCGTGCGGTTGATAAGAGTTGACTTTTGAATCGATAAATCCTTAACTGCCAACTGAAGTCGATATTTAAAGAAAAAAATGATTTTTTAAAATAAACAAAATAAAAGTAATATAAAACATGTGTAAAATAGTATGCATTTTCCTCTTTATAAATATTATATTTTAAATAATATTTTATCAATATGAATGATAAAATCGGTGATTGGTTGTATTTCTGGGACGTGTCTTATCTGAAATGTTTAGGGACGAAAGTGTATAAACATCAACAAGTCGAGAAGAGGGCAAGCCGAGAACGGCGACAAGGTCGAGATCGAGAGAGACGAAATCGTGAGGCGATGGTTTCGGACGCGGAACTCGTGGAGCGGCTTCGGGAATTCGTCCGATGCTCCGACCTCTCCACGACTACAACTACTTCTGTCCGCCGCCGGCTCGAGGAGGATTTCGGCATCGACCTTTCGCAGAAGAAGAGCTTCATTAGGGATCAGGTCGACCTCTTCCTGACTGAGCTTAACGAGAATAGGGAGGCGGAGGAGGAGGAGAAGCCCCACGACGGTCTCGAAGTAGCAAAGGACGAGGAAGAGAAGGTCCACGACAGTTCCGAAGCAGAAAAGGAGTTGAATGAGGAAGACGAAGAAGGAGGAAGTGCCGAGTCGGATAATGGTGATGAAGAGGAGGAGGAAGGAGACAAGGAGGACGAGGATGAGGACGGTGAGGAGAATGATGATGGAAAAAGCAGCAAGAAAAGAAAGTGAGTTTCTTTTGTCTTCCCGTCTTTGTTTATTTTCTCAGCCTCTCTGTTTTGATTTGATGGCCACATGGGGAGAGTTCATTTAATTAGGGCTGACAATGAACGGTTGGATTAAAATTGCACTTTTATTCCCTGTGTAAGTTTATTGCAAGGGCTGCATTCTTGTGATGATTGAGAAGCTTTGCGTTTTTATAGGTGAACTAGATAGCCTAAAGATTTTAATTTCACTAAAAGGTTTATTATTATTATTATTACTATTATTATTATTATTATTATTATTATTATTATTATTATCATTTGTTAATAAAATTTCAACTTGTGGATTTGCGTTGTTGCATTTCATGCAATAAGCTCTCATGACCTGGGAAACCATGATTAATGGCGAAGATTCTTATACTTCAATGCTAGTGATGTTTCACTCACTGATAGGATCACGCCGACCATGGTTTTCATAAGTTATCTGGCAACAACACACGGGGATTATCTTATAAATTTACGTTTATTCTTGATACAAAATGCAAACGTCTATTTGATTCCAGGATTGTTCACTAATTGAGCTTTAAGGAATGAAGGGACCATAGAAAGCAGAGAGGTCTAATTGGTACTTAAAGCATAGAGAGTTTGTCAAAGTCAGCCTCTGCACTTGTTCTTGGTTGCATATTTTTTGGTTATGTTTTGTTTGCTTAGACCTATTTAGAAAAGGTTGGATAAAAGTTGTATGTATTATATTCTTTCCTAGTCATATTACTTTTTTCTTTTAATGCACAATGATTCAGTTAGTACTCTTTATACAATTATACTCTCTGGTGTGCAAAATTCACAAATACATGGTTGTCGTCAAGTAATAAAATATCGATCCACTATAAATCGAGTACTAGTCAGAATTATGAAGCAGACTATCTAGATCAATCAAAATCAAGAGAATCGTGAGAAAAAGAAAACAAACTAAGAAAGCAAGAAAAGTTTGTGAGAGAAAATTGATTTTGGGAAGTGATTCTAGGATTTTGGTTTTATCACGATGATCATTGACACTCTAAATACTATTCACTCTTTTACCTTTGTGTTTGATAATTATGAAGGTGGTCTATCCTGAGATAGCCGGTATAAACTTTTGGATTTATACCGGCATGTCTACCCAAATGTGGTGGCTACTTTCAAGGTAACCTTACTAAAGCGACCGCTTTCTTAAGGAGGCTTCTCTCATGATGCCCATTGTCTTTTAGGTGTTATCCCCTACTTCGTGACGTCAAATCGAGATAAACCCATTAAGATCTGTGATAGTCAATGGTGTCTTTGTGAGGTTTTGAACTATTTTTGTGAACAACCCCTCAAGTCTCGAACTTTAAGGGTCAGAGAATTGGGTTTACCTTTCGGTCCTTCCCCGCATCCCGTAAGATATGAAAACGCACACTTAGAATATATAAAGAGATAAATTAATATAAAATAAGTGTCAACAATGCATCAGGCTGCTCCCTCATCTTAGAATTAGGAGACTACTCCATGAGATGGAGGTACAAGCAAAAGACATGAAGAAAAGTGTCTACAACTCAAATCAAAGAGAAGAGAGAAGAAATGTTTAGTCGTGGTGTCCGTAGTTGTCTTCAACTTGATCTTCATGCTCCTCGGTGAATGGGATCTCGACGGCTCCTTAGAAACGACTCTCTCCTAAGGTTCCTTGTCACAAGGAAACCCCTCTTAGGGAAGGGGAGAGCCCCTTGATCCCTAGATGCCTTAAACAAGTGCCCCCTTAGTTCTTTTATAGCCTCCAAGGATACCAAAACTAACAAACTTTCATAAAAAGTTGAGGGCACTTTCTTAAAATACAAAATTTCCTTAAAAAAGGGGCTCCAACACACGTCCACGAAAATGATGTTTTTGGGGCCTTAAATTGGGTTCTTATGGGTTCCACTCTATACCAGAATAAGCTTTGATTTGATATGTTGTGGCCTTTGGAAGTTTGCTCTACTGTTAACACGACCATGTTATAAAGCATGACCTGACCATTTTTCATTCTGAAAATTCCAACGATGACGACCATGCATCATGCTGGAAAATCGCGTTCCAAGGAGTTTTGACTCCGTTTAAGCTCCAAATCACGTCCTGTCAATAAAAACGTGCAAAGAGTAGATCTTCGAATAAAAATGATGAAAACAATGCAAAAATAATGAATGTATGCCAACTATGTTCATGCAACGAAATAAAATGCATGCAAAATAATACCGAAAAGTATGCATGAAACACACACATCACTATCCTTGTATTTCTTTGAATTATCATGCTTTGGTTGGCTTTTGACACACACTCGTGATTAGTTCCAGGTATTATTTTCACACAAGCTCCTTCAGATTTGCATAAGAGAATTATGTATCTAGTTTTCTATCAACCTACAAATTAGTGGGTTTTTTTTTATGTTAGATGATACTTGTACAATATATGGGTGGACTCTTCCAATATTGAACATCATGATGCTACTCTATCTTTATGTTCTCGGTCATACTAAGTATTTGCAAGGTTTATTTTTGTTATAATGACCGTTGATCCCACACACAGCTTATAAATGCTCAGTTGGTGTTTTGTGTGAGCTTAAAAAGTTAAATTCCCTAGTTTCTTTTGGCTGAAGTTAAACTTTCTAGCTCACTGTGAATATCATGTTTTATAAACTGAATGAAGAATTTGCCATTTCCCTCATTATTTCTTTATTTATGGTTTTGGTTTACCCTTTTTTTAGTCAATGAAATGTTATTATATGCTTCCCTGATATGTTTTATTTGGATCCTTAATGTAAGGACTAAGGAAATCAGTAAGGAAGTCAAGAAACGAGGTGGTGGTTTTACCAAACTCTGCAGTCTTTCCCCTCTACTACAGGATTTTGTTGGGGAAACTGAGTTAGCTAGAACTGAGGTAATGCTTATCAAAATATGTTGTATGTAGTTTGCCTCCTTTCACTTCCATTTGGTGTTCTTATTGGTGAAAGAGATTTGCTCATCATTATTTTAATTTCTGTTTTGATTTTCTCCATTATATTGTTTCAGGTTGTTAAGAGGCTATGGACTTATATTCGTGAAAAGGACTTGCAGGATCCAAAAAATAGAAGAAAGATCATATGTGACGAGAGATTGCACACTCTTTTTAATGTCAATAGCATTGACATGTTTCAAATGAACAAAGCTTTGTCAAAACATATTTGGCCTTTGAACTCTGAAGAGAGTAATGCACATAATCTTCTTAAATACTAGTCCATTTGAGTTCCTATTTGTTGCATGGTTTATACAAATGTCTTAGAGGACGCTACTTGAACATTCCATTTTTGAAAAAGTCTCACATTTTACTGATACTGCTTTTATGTCTTTCTTTATCTTGTTTTTTTAGATAGAATTCAAGGAAGAGAAATAGAAATACTCTTGCTTTTTTGTGTTTATGAGATCACACTTAATTTTCATCTGATTCTAGTGGAAATAAAATAGAGAAAATTAATCGAATTAAATTCATACATTTTCTCTATTTCCATCCAAGTAAACATGCAAAATTGATCATTTCATTACATTTTATTTCTCTTTTCCTATTCAAGTAGACAAACACTAAAGACATGACTGTATAGAAATAATTCTCAAGCACTTCGGCTTCCTACTTTCTACTTACGAGAGAGAGTTTAATTTTGATCAATTCTTTTATATTGATTAACTGATCATGAGTAAGTTTGTTCTTGCAAATGTTTAGGAAGTGCTATTAAAAATCAATGTTTGAAATTTTTTAGTTTATTAAAGGATCCCTAGGGAAACACTTATGAATTGTAAGAAGGCTGAACATCTAAAATTATCAGTATGTTGGTTTTTCTGTTCTAGAAGTTCTATGTAGGATTTTGTACTAATTGTATGGTAATTTAGTAATGTGTAAAGTAAGAAACAAAGAATTGTAGCTTGATCTAGTGCTGGAGGTAGAATGTTGAGTGACAACATACAACTTGTGAGATGACCCTGATTAAGTCTCTACTTGATGAATGCAGTCCTACTAGCATTGAACCAATGGATATGCACTGTGATAGTCAGTCATCTGTATTAAACACATTAAAGTTCCTTTCAAGACGTTCTCATGTTCAAGAAAATTGGCATACCATATACTCCCGAAGAATAGATTACTGGCATCCTAACTAAACCACTCAACAAAAGTAGTCTATGTTTTTATGTAACTAGCTGTACACTCCAATTTTAGTGGGGCTAATAGAATATTCCTAAATAAACATAGTCCTATATGTATAATTTCTAGTTAAGTAGTTAAACCTGGAGGCTGTATGCATGAGTTGCATTTTTTGGCTTTGTAGAAATAACTCATTCTCTTATTTCTGAGCTCACTGATCGACCTGTCCTAGGGGCAAATATCTTGTCCTAACATTTGGGAAAAATGGGGTATTTTTTCCACATTTCATGAAGAATCTCTAAATTATTTTTTTCTGTGATTCAACAGGCCCAGTTGCTCCAGTAAAACCAAAAGAAAGTAACAAGAAGCCCAAGAAAGAAAGTGATGGTTAGGATCTCCCAAAGCTTAAGCTAGAATCCTCATTATGATACTGCAGAAACAAAGTTCTTATTGATCTTTGCTAAATGATCTTAACAGGTCAGCGTCAAAAAGGACAATCAGGCTTTCTTATGCCCCTTCGCCTATCTAATGAACTCATACAATTTTTTGGAACTGGTGAGGATGCACTGTCAAGGGCTGATGTTGTCAAAAGGATGTGGGTTTACATAAAAGGAAACAATTTGCAGGTATATTGATTCATTCGGATGGCAATTGTGTTATATGCCAACCACAATTTTAATTCGCAGTCAAGGCTCTCTTGTTCAGATTTGAAAACCAAACTGAATCTTTAGTTGTGTCCAGTTTTCATGAAAAGTTTTGGTTTGCAGCTTGAAGCTTTCAATATAAAGTTGGGTTTGGTTTGATTTTCTCAATTCTGAATGAAGCAAATTGGAGAATCAAAGTTATAATTGTTTAAATAATTTTATAATTGTAGGCAATATCGGTTTTAAAATTTAGTATTCTGGAAAAGTTGGAATCAAATTAAAGTAGATTGTATGTTAAAATATTTGGATTTGCTGTTGAAGTTACGAAATTTGAAGATAATCATTTTCTAATTTTATGTTCCACATTTTTTACAATATGAAAATAACAAAGTGGTTTTG
This sequence comes from Zingiber zerumbet, assembly GCA_037833815.1. Lineage (NCBI taxonomy): Eukaryota > Viridiplantae > Streptophyta > Magnoliopsida > Zingiberales > Zingiberaceae > Zingiber > Zingiber zerumbet. The sequence goes on from JBBMJZ010000126.1 coordinate 19,930,408, forward strand.
TTGGTGTTGGTTTTTTAGTGGGTATTTTTTCTCACTTGATGTTGTTAATACCATAACCTTTTCATTCATTGTTCAAGGATCCTGCTGATAAGAGGAACGTTATCTGTGATGAGAAACTTAAAGAGCTTTTGAAGGTTGATTCCTTTCGCGGGTTCACAGTATCAAAGTTACTGACACCTCATTTCATCAAGTCAAAAGAGTGAGATGAAACTTCTAATACCTTTTCTAAAATACGCGGAGATGGAAAATTTTGTGTTTTAGTTAACTGACCAATGTATGTTTGAACATGTTGGTTCTCAAGATTGACAACTAATGAATTTTAAATTACTTTATGTCTATTTAAATAGTTGGATTGAACTACTAAATTTAGGTATAAAGCATTCCAATATCAAAGTTTTGGGTCAATATTTGTTAAGAAGCCTTTCAAGGATGCTTGACCATCTGTGGACTTTTGACATTGAATTGTCAATTTTGTTTGCAGTGCATCCCAGTTGTACGAGGCATACACATCATACATGAATAAATTTGGTTGCCGAAATTAGAGGAATTGTATTTCCATTATTTGCTTGAGGGAAAGTGAATTTGTCGACACTTGAAAGCTATTAGTTTTATTTTTCTTGCTCCCATATATTTTACTCAAGTGAGCTATGAATTAAGAAGGCATGAAAGAGCACACCTCTCAGGATAATCAATATACAAAAAAAATTCCCTAAAAGTTTTCCTGTCATTTTCTGAACTTCACTGAGGCAGAACCTATAGTTAACTTGCTATATGATGATTCAGTTGCATGAAATCATAGCTGGCAATATATACTTGTCAGCTTAAAGTTGAGTGTTATTCATAATATATAGCTGGTATAAGCTGCTTATTTAGCTCACTTTAAAATTTAATTCAAATTTATTGTAATTTGGATTCTAAACATTTAGTCTTGAAATATTTTCAAATGTAGTGTGAACATAACTAAAATGTCAATGCTGCAAATTTAAATTTCCACTTACTGCAATTTAGATTATTGGTGACTTATGTGATGCAAGATGAAGTAGTATCAGTCTGAATTCTGTTATAACTGAGAATTATCTGGATGGCGACACTCATGCATCAATTTGTTGTTCTTGATGCTTTGGTTGGTGCATTCTGGAATCCTTTTTCATTCATATCTCCTGTCTTCAATTGGATAATACAAACAAATTAAGATAGCAATTCACATTCAGTTCTGATGACCCATTTTCCAATCTGAGGCGTCAACCAATGAAGGAGTTTCTTCTTACATGGAGAATGCGCTTTAGGCTATGGAGTTTCCAGATTCATAGATCCTCAAGCTCTACTTTCCTAGCCTTTCTTCCAGCCTTTATAATACTCTCTGGGCATCCTGATTTCAATGACTTGTCGTTTTCTATACATTTTGTGCGTGTTTGGGCCTCATTTTGTTCTAGCCTCAATTAGTGAATCAAGTATATCATGTGTTTTGTAGATTAATATAAATTTGAGAGGGAACCAGCCCTCTCAAAAAACCATTTTTTTTAAAAATGTGATGGAGATCCAACCTTGGGTAGGTCTCAATCCTGCCCTGGAATGATGGGTGTTTCATGTGTGCCTCAAAAGATACTATGATTTAAACAATTAACACTATGTTTTAATTTATGGTGTGTGGTATGCATTACCTTTCAATATCTAGTATAGTATTAAGATAAATAATAAAAAAGAAGCAACAAATTCTACAATTAGATAAGCTGAATCCATTATAATCTAATGAAATGAATGAAGGGAAACCAGAGATAATTCTTGTTGTTGTAATAAAAATGATTTAATGATTTTGAATATTACTAGTTACATTTTAATTAAATGAACAAGTGGAGGAAACCAGAAACAATTCTAGTTATTGTAATAAAAATGATTTAATGATTTGAGTATTACTAGTTTTATCGTGCATAGAGCCTAAGGGGAGATAGGATTTCTGGAAGTTGATCTTGAATAGTTGCAATAAACACGGTTTGTGATGTTGTTGATTAGTAGTATTATGACCATTCCAATGATAAATGAATGGCAGCGTCATATGTAAAAAATTTGGTAGGAAGTGCGAAGGGGATTAGTAATAGATGTAGGTTCATAAGATTGTAGCCCTATTCAAAAAATAGTAGTATTTTGAATTTGTATAGGCTAATTTGGTTCATAAGATTGTTGTGTGCTAAGGTCCAGATTAGAGTCTTAATAAGTATGGCTTTCACACTCCTTAACTATCATGATTGAGGGAAGCATGACGAATGAAAACCTTCTCAAGAAAAAAAGAGATAGGTGCTGGTGAAATAATGCGTGGGTGTGGAATTTTGAACACCTCATCTTGTTTCTTGCTTGATATTTCATTGATGAATGTGCATTTACTCCAATTAGGTTCCTTGTATGTGTTTAATATTCATGTCTGATACTCTCTATGCTTAGTTATTGTCCTATTTTAAGCGTCACTATCTTTAATTTGGTATAATTTAGTAAGAATTTAATATCTTTAATTTGATATGATGTCTTTTGATTTGGTAAGAGTATACTGGGACTAGTCTGTTTCCTAATTAGTGTTATTAAGAGTAAGAGTATACTGGGATTTGGTAAAGAGTAAACTGGGATTTGATGTATTGAGCCTATATGCATTAAACATATTTCAATTAACAAAATTTTTCTTTTCGATTCTCTGTGCTTGATCATTTTTTTTTCTCTGTAGAAACAGTTATCTTTTGCTTTGTCAATTTCATCCTAATTGTCTTTGTGATTTGAGGTTCAATTTTGACAATTTTGATGTTGCATCCATTCATTACTACCTTATAATGCTAATGCTTGTAGTTGGGACCTCAATCTGATAAATTTTCATTGTTTGGTGAAGTGAGCATATGAACATAAGGGGAATAAGAGGGAGAGTTGTAAAATCTTCACATAAATGTTTGTTGAAGACTAACATTCTTCCATTTGTGTATTAGGCTTATGCATAGAAGGTTTAGGCTTATAATTTTGTTCATCATTTATTTGTCTATGTTAACAATTCTAGTTTCATTTGTTATGTAGCAGATATTTTACTTCCCATTCAATTGTAACTTTCTACTTTGGGCTACTGTCAATATTCCATTCTTTCTAAGCTTGAATTGCAGTCCGCCAGAAAGGCAAGCGAAATTCTAATGGTGGTGATCTTCAGTTGTACAAGATAACTATGTTATTGGGAGTTACTTTGTAAATAGATTTCTTCAATTTTTGCCACGAGTTAATGGAGATATTTGAAAATTGACAGATGTATATTGTCTGTTCTTTACCTTCTTTTGTCCATCCTTATTATATCCACAGCCAGAACATTTAGATAGTTACTTCGTATCTTCCATACCTCAGCTCAGTGAACTTTCTAATGTCTATGAGATTGTCCCGAGAGAAATATCTATGGAAGCTATTATCATTGCACACCAAAAAATTCCTGATTGTCATGCGGAAATTGATTTTTTACTTTGATTTGCTGGTCTTTATCTAATTGCTAGATTTGCTGTTTCTTAAAATCCTTTTGATGTCTAATTCATTGTCTATTTATAATTAGAGGTGTAAACAAGCTGAGCTTAGCTCTTCAAGCTTGTTTATTTATTAAAAATCTCATCGAGCTTGAGCCAAGCCCTATTTAGCTTGTTTATCCAGTGTAAAAGAACTGCTTGATTATAATCTGTTTACAGTCCTATTGATAATTGAAATTATTTAATTTATTTAGCTTGTTCATCCAGTGTAAAAGAACTTCTTGATTTGTTCAAATGCCCATTGTGTCTTTGGGTTCTTATTTATTTCGTCCATTTTGATACTGACATCGAAACAACAGTTTGGTCTCTTGCCCCAGCTCAAACCATGAAATTGGTGTTTTAACCTTCTACACAGACAGGGATCGACCAGGTTTCTCATACTGGGTTTTAATCGAAATGGTGTCTTCTAGTATGTAGTTGATGCAACATCTAACAAATTTTCATGGTTGGCATTTCAGAACCATTTGTCATTGTAGAGGCATTTGGAGGTAGTCCACGCGAGGCGAATCCTCAAAGGAATAGGCTAATTGCTTCACATGCCATTTGGGTGATAAGGTGAAGAAAGCAACTTAAAACTTTCATATCATGCTTCCAGTTTTAAATCTTCACAGCTACTATCAAGACTCAACGGCTATCCTAATTATAGAGAAACATTCTCTTCCACCAAATTACTTTATGATACAAGCTTCTCTTATTGATGTAGATTATGTGTTGTTTTTGTGCTGGTTGGCTTTCCATTGGCTCACACATCTTCATAACTATGAACTAGAACACTGAAAGTATGCTAATTTGGGTCAGAAATGGTAGTAGCTACAAATATTTTTGTTAGTTTATGCTTGATTCATAGAAAAGCTGGGGCAGTTGCTGCATTTGTTAAGTTCAGAAGAAGCATAGGTTTTACTTGGATATGGTTGAGTTGGCCAGTTGTTACATAGAAACTGATGACCTTTTCCTGCACCAAAAGCCCAAATTCCTCAAGAGTCAAACTCCTTTCTTAAGCATATGAGATATTTCTCTTGGTGCAGAGCTGGCCAAAAAGTCAACTCCATTCTTAAGCAAATATTAGCTATCAAGATTTTTGGAGAGTAATGGTGTGCCTAGTTTGAATGGAATTGATAAGGAGTATAATAATTATTGTTAAAAAATAATAATAAAATTTTACTCATAAAATGAATTAGATGCTTGAGGATTTGTATCCATGGTATTTGATGGTGTTATTTAATGTCTGCAGGCAATTCTTGAAGTTTATAGTCTCAACCAGTGCAATGTTACTTTAGTAACCCTGCTCATCTCCTTACTCAACAAGATCAGCGGTTTTATATAAGTTTTTTATAAGTTTTTTTATGGATCATTAGGATAAATTAGGAAACACGGATGGATCTTAGTAGATGGTTCATCGTCACAGGTAATTTGAACTCTTCATATATAATGTGTCCTGGTGAGATTTGAACCCTCAGTATCTAGAGAGCTTGTCTCACTACTTACCATCGCAACATAATTCTGGGAGTAAGATCAACCTGTTGTTGTTCCAAGAGTTGCACATGACAATCAATTGCAACTCGTAGAGAAGGAACAATGAACATGTTTTTCTAGATGATGAAATAGCATCGTCTAAATATTTTTAACTAGCCAAATGTGGAAATAGCATCAACATGGAGAATTTTGCCACCAGCATCATATGTTATATTTGAGAGATATTTGTTATATTTGAGAGATATTCTAAAGACAATTACCTTAAACATTATCTTATTTATTTAATAAATAAAATTTACTATTTAGGTGTGCATTCTATATATATGTGATTTGTTTTTAAATTTAATTAATTAAGTCTACACTACAATGTATAGTATGAAAGAGATTGTGATTGAATCACAATTAGCAGTATTTCATCTTGTGTAATTTTATACGTATTGAAATTTTTCCTAGTCGAATAAATAAAACTAAACATTATTAATTTATTAAGACTAGCATATATTATAGTCTTTGATTTATCCAAGCAGTTAATCATCGCTGTCTGGAAACATATATAGGGATGTTGAGAGTTAACATGTGGATGCTAGTTAAAGTAACTAGTTCATCGGATGTGAATTGTTATGAAACTTCATTTGATTCTTTACATTTCGATGAAGATCTCATTGGAGTTCAAGTGCAAGTTTACTTAGACTTGAAGTATTTAAGTCATCTTGATCATGAATATTATACTTTGACATCTTAGTATAACATCTCTTAGGAGGTGTAGGTCTAGGATGATTGAGTATAAGTTAATATACTCGAAAGTGTTTGAATAGCTAAAAGAGGATTCACCACTTTTATAAGGAGATGTGTACTCTATGCCCTCTTGTCAGGATTGTTACTTGTACATTTTTGGCCAAAGCAAACATATTAAGAAGACGGTCTTCTTGAACATATGTTTTTGAGTAATTTGAATGCACAACACAAGGAACTACAACTTGTGCTAGGTGTGACATAGTCAGCTTAGTGGAGATTAACATATTTACCATGTCCTGAACTAAGTGGATATAAGATGAGTGAAAGGAACACACATTGATAATTGCAACTACTGAAGGGTTTAGAATATGTTCTAAAGTCAATTGTGACTTTCTGATCAATTGAGGATCATAATATACTATTAGGTCTTACTTATCATCGATTTATAATTAATGATTAATTATGAACAATCAACATAATTGGGAATCTATTAGGTCACATACACTAAAAAACTTTTCTTTTTCGGTTTGAAAATCAATGTGTAGTGGAAAAATTAAAATAAGAAAAAGAAATATAGGAATCATCATAACATAGTTGGTTTTACTTGGTTCGAAATTTTTGATGTCGCCTACTCCAAAACATATGATTCTTTGGATTGTATCAATTGGGCAATCCATTGACAATTATAAAATCAGATACAAATAAAATAAGTGTAACATCATACACATTTTGATGCAATAAAAAATTAATTTAAATCATTACTAACACTTTAGTATATTGAAGATTGTAGCCTGAGGTCGATGTTGTTCTGATTGCAATAGTTGGACATAGTAGAGTTGTAGCAAGAGAACGATACACCAAAATAATTGAAGAAGTTTGTACAAAAGTTGTCTTGAATGTACAGGCTAAATCCTCCTTTTAAAGGGTATTGGAGGCGCCTTCAATGTCTTAACGGCGCCTCCATTCGAGATGATCCTCTCCATGAACTTTAGCCTCTATCCATTTGGAGGTGCCTTCATTCGGCTGAGGGCGCCTCCAATGCTCCAACCTAAGGTGCCTCCATCAACTCGAGGCGTCTCTAGTGCTGAAGTTTTGTCCTCTACGCTTATCTACTTAGGGGTGTGTCCACTCACCTGAGGCACTTCCAAGCCTTCACTCGGGGTGCCCTTTATTTTGCAAGAATTTTATTATTTGAACTAACACGTTTTTGTAGGAGCTAAATGCAAAAAAAAAAATAATAATAATAACTTTGGATGAACAGTGATTAAGGTGCCTCGAGTGCTGAAGGGATATATAAATTAATTTATGAATTAGATCCAACCTTATTAAATTCAAGATCTAATCTTGGTCTTAAATTAAATTTTCAAGATCTAAGTTAGACCAGTACCTATAGTCCCACTGGGACTCGTCCTTACTGAATCTCTCTCCTCTAGTGATTTACCTTACCATAATCACTTGACTTGCCATCTAACCCACTAGATTTTTCTGCCAAATGTTCTATCTAGATTTCAGCTAGTTGTCAGATCATTTCTTGACCTATCTGGGCTTCCTGTCAGATATCATGAATTTTTGCCAGATATTAGATTATTTCTTTACCTATTTTGGCTTTCTGTCAGGTCCTCCTGATCTAAATAGACGTCAGTCTGGTGTCAGGTCTTTTAGACCCATCAAGTTTTTTACTCTACATACTTGGTAAATATACTATATAACACATAATCTAACTTTAATATTTTGTCATACATCAAAATCTAAGTTGTCAACACAAGCTTTGTGTCGTCGGCTCCCCTTGTGAAGGCTTCCTTTATGCATCGTCCAAATCGATGGTTGGCTCCCCTCTTGTGCCGTTAGTTCCTCTTGATTGATGTCGCTGACTCCCTCTCTTCTATTGTGTTGTCTCTTTCATTTGGCTAGTACCAAGTGGAAATGTAAATTGTGGCTTGCAAAGTCATCTTGAAGACAACTCGATATGGACACTAATAGAGACAAGTCTTGTGAGACTTTCTAGTTGATACATTTTCCTCTAAATGTCAAAAAAGTGCATTACTCATAAACTTGTCTTGATATTTGATTATGTCTTCCACACGTATGGTCTTATCATTTTGAGATGCGCATAATCCTTTTAAGAAAAACATTTTCGGTTTTGTTGCATGTTTTATCATAAAACATATATAATTTTTCTTGTAACCCCATCAAGTGGTATCAGAGCCTCGTGTGTTTTCCACATAGATTGTAGATCCTATTTTTGACATGTTTATTGTCATAATTTTTCTCGGAAAGAATTGAAGATGTGCCAAGTAGCACCAATGGTGCTAACCGCATGTTTCTTGTCTGATTAGGAAATTCAAGTTTACAAATTGTTTCCTAATTTGTTGAAAAATCCAAGCTTGGAAATTATGTCTTAAATTTATTAGGAAATTTTAATTTAAAAAATTTATTTTCTAATCCATTTAGTAAATTTTAATTTTAAAAATGATTTCCTAATCTAATTAGGAACTTCTAAATTTGAAATTTATTTTCTAAATCCTAATTTTAAAAATTTTGAAATTATTTTTTAGTCTAGTTAAGGAAATTTTAGATTTTGGAAACTGAAACTTAATTATAGAAATATGTTAATGTATGAGAACTCTGTCATGTTCATGTCATTTTCTATTTTATGCCTTTTTATATTATGTCGTATTTTAAACCATGCCATGCTTATATTATGCTATATTTTATAGCATGCTATGTTTATACCATAATATTTATTTCATGTTTATACTAAGACAACTATGTCATGATTATTCCTTGTATGGAATAGAAGAGACCTTATAACATAAATCCCTTGTATAAATATTAAATCTTACACCTTCAATATGATAAGTACTAAAGTTCAATTTCTTGTTTAGGTTATTAGGCTCTCTCTAAGTCTAACTTAACATTAAACATATTCAGAACATTGGGATATGATCTTATGATTGATGAGTTAGTTTTAATTTAAAGTATTAATTTGTTGAACTGACTTTACGATTAATGTAGATAAAGTTGGAGTTAACAACCCAATGAATTATACAAATATCAATAGCAGATAGTATAATTGATAGCATAAGATGATAGTTATATATATGTTATATATAATTGGTATATTTGAAGAATGACTCGTTGGACTCTCTCTATGATTATTTTTATTTATAGTTGATATCAATCCACTTAGAGATAACCTATTATTTCTCACATTTAAAGTAAGGGTTTTTGAATTTGAATAAGCAACTGAGAATCTTTTTATGAATGTGAATTATTTGTATGTCATATTTAATTTATCTCTTATATGCTCAGTTTTGTATTTTTAGATTGTTAGAATAAGCATAACTTCTATGAACTTGCTCTTGATTTTTGAAACAAGCAAATTGACAATGCCAAACTTCTTGGATTAACTTCAAAACCTAAGAATTGTTCTCAAGGTTGAGAAGATTGCATATGTCCGTGAAAAGTCTCTGCCAACGAGTTTGGCTCATGATGCTCCCGATGACCAAAGGTTGACCTTTCAAAAATATATGATTGACTTGGGGAAGAAGAACGCCAAGAAAGTAGAATCGGCTCTAAAGGACCTATGTCACTACTGTGGTAAGATGAGATATTATAGAAGAAATTACAAGATTTATCTGGAGTTCGTGAAGAAGAAGTGGGCATCTAATGCCCCACCTCAAGAAGGTATCTTTGTTATTGAGTGCCACACTATTTTTTCAAACAGTTGGGCGTTGGATACTAAGTATACCTCACACATATATAATGACATACAAGAGTTAAGGAATAGTAGAAGATTGGTCAAGGGAGAAACACATTTATGAATTGACAATAGGGCAAAAGTTATAGTTGTAGCCATAGGAACTTATTTATTAAAAACTCCCTATTGGACTAGTTTTTAAATTGGATAATTATTAATATGTTCCTTTGCTTATAAAGAACATTGTTTC
>JBBMJZ010000126.1:20077261-20088154 GCA_037833815.1 Zingiber zerumbet
GTCACGGGTTCGAATCCTGGAAACAACCTCTTGCAAAAAGCAGGGTAAGGCTGCGTACAATGGATCTTTCCCCAGGACCCCACATAGCGGGAACTTCGTGCACCGGGCTGCCCTTTTAGGAAGCTAGGGGAGTAAGGGATAATTTCCCTTAATCCTAACAAGATTTATTTACAAAAACTTCTTAAAAACCTCAAAAGATTAAGAAGTTATAAAAAAAATCCATTTGACCTGAATGATTTTTCAAATATTTGTTTGAAATCAAAATCCAATATACATTAAAATAAAAGAAATAGAAATCTAAGGACATGACGAGAATCCAAAATCCAACTTAAGAACACTTGATGTTGTGTTTTTTTTTGCCAAAATTTAGTCGCATTCTTTTCTCTTAATCAAAAGATGTAGATTGAGTTTTGTTATTCTACTAATATCCTCGTGTATATGTTTTTGCTCACACATTGACAGTAGGTTCTTAAGCCTTGCCATTAATTTACTCAAGATTTGGAATAGTTGGTTTTGTACAATGTTATTCTAGTTGTTCTTTTAATCAAATTGTTTCTCTCCACATGCTGCCTTGCTCCACTTAAAATTTTGAAGCAATTATTAATTTCAATTTGGTTAGGTTTTGTCAGAAAGAGATCACTGTTACTGTGTACTTCTCAATGCACACAATGGGGCAGCTTTTCCATCAGACAATGACCTCTCGGATGTCCCAGAGTTCAACTCTAGTAGGCTTGTTGATGTTGACAAAGATTCTGAACAAGACAAACCTTCACAGGTTTTAACTGCTTGTATGCTTATGCTGCAACATAATGCAATCATTTCTTATGTGTGTGCATGTCTGGTCTTACATCTTTTATTATCATATATGGTGATATTCATGCCAATTTAAAGTTCTGAATTGGCACATCAAGTAAAGGTGTTTTACATGCGACTGTGCCATATTGGGGAAAGAAACTTTTATAAATAACTTCTCATCTATTACTGGTGCATGTTTGTAAGCTTACTACCAACTCTGAATCATGCTATATTCAGTATGGTGTTGCCCTTTGTACATTGGTTTTTGATCCATGCTTCACATGCCCAGAGATGATGCACTCAATTTTAAATCAATCATGAAATTAAATAAAGTAGCAGTTAAAGATCCACTTATTCCAAAATTTTAGTCAATTATGCAATGGTTCAATTAATATTTTTATCTTAACATGTCTCTTATGTGTGGTTGAATATGTTATTGGACACTATCTCTGCCATCTTCATGTCATGCATATTACACTCTGATTCTTACACTTGTCCATTGATTGTGTAGAAGAAATTATAGAACATGAATGCTTGGAAATAAAGACTAATAGCAATATCAGATACTCCTATGGGATATGTTGCAACTTGGGCAAGACCTACTGATTAGCATCCTGGACCAACTTGTTAACTAGGTGCTTACCCTTGCCTCTCAATGGACCAACTTGATGTGCAATTTTCTTTCTATCTCCTCCAGTAACGGGCAATGAATCTTAAATAGTTCATCCTGCATGTGTGGTCTCATTGATTTGACCAGTGAATAGTAGGAAGTATTTTTTAGGCAACAACTAGTTGGTACTTTTTACTGGCCCAAACAACTAGTTTCTATCTTATGCTACCAACCTTTTTTTTTTTTTTTGCTTCACGCTTTATTTGTAGGATTATATTAGAGACTTAGCATTGAAGGTGGAGTTAGTGTATGATTGACGAGATACAGGCCTCACATTTGAATGCTATATGGGATCTGATGTCTAGCCCTTTTGACAAGTTTGTAGTAGGTTGCAAACGACATTTTGTGTGAATACACCACCGAGTAGTATTGTGGATTGATTGAAAAATCATTTAACAGAGAAGGGATACACTTAAGTTTATAGAGTGGATTACTCAGACACCTTTTCCTTTGTGGGGTAAGATGCTTTAATCTGACTTCTCACCTTGGCAACCATATTGTAGTGTTTCCTTCACCTTTTGGATAAGTATACATGGGTATATACATGTATCTTAGATTAGAAAATCGCTTCTCTCTATTTGGGAAGCATATTCTTCTTATGGTCTATGCAAATTGAAGAACTTCCTAAATAATCTAAACCAATCTCTTAGAGTAAGGATTGGTAAATTTAGTTGTGTTCTCCTTTGTTACCTCTCTAGGTAGGAAGTATGTTCTTATCTTTTATTTGAATGATATCATCATAGCCGGTGATGATCTTGTAAGGATTACCAGGATGAAAGTCTATATTTGCCAACATTTATGAGACCAAGGATCTTAGTGACTTAAGATATTTTGTTGATATAGTGGTGGCCTACTTAGAGGATTATATGTCAAGAGCTGAGCCAGTTGATACTTATGGATCAGAATGTCAAACTGATGTTAGGACAAAGAAAGTCATTCACTAATCCAAGAAGGTACAAAAGACTGGTTCGAAACTTAACTTATAGTAAAATATCAGACATATTATTGTCAATTAGCATGAGGAGTTAGTTGACCTAGTTTATTAAGGCTCTATGCCATGATCATTTTAAGATAAGCTTTGCAAATCTACTATATTTAAAGAACACATTAGGAAAATGTCTTCTATATTAGGATTGAGATCTCCTTTTGATTGTGGGGTACACTAATATCAACTGAGCATGTTCTCATATAGACATACAACCCACATTGGGCTGCTTCATCTTTCTGGAAGATTAATTGATTTCTTAGAAGATTAAGAAGTTGACTATCTTTTCTATATCTAGTGCAAAGGCAGAGCATGAGGTTATGAATCTAGTTGGGGAATGCTCTTAAAGAACTAATGAAGTTGAACTGGGACGATAAAGTTTCATGCATATGCCATCTAACCCAATGTTTCATAAGAGAAAAACAATTGCCACTTCATCAAAGAGGAGATGCAATCCAATGAAATTTCCACATCATTTGTTAACTCTTATTTTGCTCCTACTTTGTAGTTTCCCTTAATTTTGCTCCTACTTGTTAACTTGTACCATTTAATGGGAGAAACATATATTTACACGTGCAATGCAAATGCAACATTTCATGATGTGTGGCATACCCAAATGCGTTATATCTGCTGCTGGAAAGAGCTGTGATGTCGACTTAAAGGATTGCTTTTGTTTCATCTACACTAACTATCCCTTCAGAAAATTAACGAGCTTCCAAGTTAGCTTTATTAACATTAGGGGCATTGCTTTCTGAGTAGGCGCAACCACTAGCAAGAACCACCGCTTGCTCCTTTCTGTTCTTGTGGACAATTTGTGACCATGCTCAAGCTTCTTCATTGAAAGGAGGAGGAGACTTTGTCATGTCTCTACTTGCCCTCTAATTCATATCCACGAATTTAGGAAGCTTATGCTAATGTACCTCTATGTGTTTCTCCATTAGATGATGGCTAGGGGGCAAAATGACAGGAAACAATAAAGTCTAGGGAGCACTTTGACCTTTCATAAAACTTGGGGGCATTTGAGAAATAGTTGAAATTTAAGTAAAAAATGAAAATTTCCCTCAAATTAATTGTAGCTTTTTGGCTAGTTACTTTGGTTCCATAATATGTGTTAGCAAAATCTTTGACAAGACTATCTTTACTGCAGCTTACTCTCTTCTCAGGATTTGTTAGCTATCAGATGGTTAGAGAAGCATATGATGGTGAGTTATCTTTTGTTTTCTTATGGATGTATTTGATTGTGAGATTATGAAGTTCCTACTATTATTCTTTCATTAACAAATCATCTGAAGCCATTTTTGTGAAATTGTTTGTGAGAAATAATTTTCACTGGGAACTTTCCAGTAATATTGTACTTCTTGATCCCTATTTTATATTTCTTTCATTATATCCCTTTTCTCTACCACCTTCGGCACCTGTTACCATGATCCCTTCAGATCCTTTGGACCATTGCCACTTAATTTACAAAGGATTTCACTAACTAGAGTCACCAAGCTTGAGCTGCCCAGTGCACTGAATGGGATGTTATCCATCTTCACATCACAGTGAGTTCCCTCTCCAATGGTAAACTCCCACCACATGTTTAGCTAGTGCGGTTACCATGTTAACTTCCTATAGCTTAGAAAACATAACATGGATAGGTCCATTGACGAGATTATGCTCAAGGTACATCAATTCCTTGTCCTTCTAAGTTGCATGTATGGACTTAGGTCACATTGGGTTCCTCATGTAAATTAGGTGCTAATCTGCTAGAACTTCACCTCCCACTTAACAAACTAAGGACATTAGCAAGGACTCGTGTAAATGGCCATTCTTGATTTGCACCGTTGTACCACCTGAAATCACCTCAATATGTCTGCCTAGTTCTCAGCTTCCTCATCAATGGCTCACTCTAGTTCGAAATCTTGAACTGTGTCGATGTTTCAATCTTTGATTGGAACAATACTATTTCAGAGTCATGCTGACGTTTCAATGTATGGTGCCAGTGCTATATAACTATATAGTTAAACTCAACTTTTGCTTTTTTATCTGGAATGCTACAGTTTGAATATCATCTTGTGTAAAGACAAACTATATATATAAAAAAATCATTATGTCAATTTTAGCATGCCAAGGGTGTTGAGAGTTAATATCAAATTATATTTGTTGACACAATTAATGGGTAATTATATTAGATGATATTAGATGATATTAGATTAATGGGTAATTATATTATATTGCTATTAATAAATTAATTTTGACTTTGTAGATTGATATTTTCCCCAACCTAATGCAGGTAGGATCATGGATGTCTGAATCCATGTGTTAGGTAACCTGTTGATTATGGTGGCACATTATTATACTCTATTAGAAAACTGCTAAAGATGACTTTGTATGTCGATAAGACCATGCTCTACTTCCATAAGATGGCACATTATTATTTAGGGGTCCCAGATAATTTTCAAATTGTTTTCGCTTATTGTGAAGATACTATGTTATGTTACTATTGTTGTAATCTGTTGCTATTAAGGTGAGGAAATGCATTTCCACTGATTGATTAGAGGCATGATCTTACCAAAAACAAAATGATGTGTGCCTACATAACATTCAACAACTCAGTCTTCTTGTCATGCTAGATCTTGGATTATTTTGCCTTTGTTCTTCATGCTAATTCTTAATACCGTGTCTTCATTGATCAATTGTATTATATTCACTGAGAGTTTCATGGTTTCTCTTAAGCTGGAAGGTCTAGATTTGGAAGCCTTCTGTCAATGGGCCATGGTCAGCCAAATACTGACAGGATTTACATGAGAGGTCCTGGAGGCCGTGGGGAAGTTGAAGTTGCTGTTTCTGGAATAGCTGGTTAGAGATCCTTATTTAATTTGTTTGGTGACCATATTATTCCAAGTCTATTTAAAGCAATATTTTGAATTGAAAAAAATAAATTTCTAGTTAAATACACATCTAAAAGGAGTCACAATCAGTTGTCATTGAAATGCATTACACAAAATTATTCTGTTTGGAAAACCTTACACAAGGTGGTTGCCCTGTAATGGCGTAAGTAATAGCAACTGTTAACTTTGCCTTTTGTAGATCAAAGCAACCAACACTCAGATCTTCTTTCAACAGCTCAATTATCCAGTAAAGGTTCAGGTATCAGCTTAGCAACAATTCTCCACAGAGCTGCATCAGCTGCTTCTGTGTTAGCTAAGCAGGCTTATGCTGCCTCCTCACCTAATAATAATCCTGACCTTGAACTTCTACCTCTCAAGTGTTGCTTGATGTCCATCTCATTGCCTTGGGAGCATATTGCACATGACTTGTTGTTCAAGGTAAGATCATCAAGCATCCAAAACATAATTGCAAATCTTTATCAAGTCAAGTTATTGAATAAACACTCATTATAGGTTTTTACATTGCTTAATTTTCTTCAAAACTTGACTTCAAAATCCTGTTCTAGTTAAGATGTTGGTTGAATTCTCATTTACAGGTTTTTACTATATCTTAATTTGTCTTGTAAAAGAGCATTATTTTCTTTCTAAGGCTCTGAGCATATCATTGAACTTTGTGCAAGTTGCAGATTTTCAGAAAGAAGTGGCATTGGGAGCTGAGCATTTATTAAGAACTGAACATGAATTCTTTTCTCTTTGAATGATCCCTCAATAGTGCCTATTGCAATTTCACTTATATTTGACACCTTAATTCCACTTCCGTTGGCATCAATATGATGCAAATATATTTATCAAACTCAGCTACAAGTATCCAAGTACTAGACATAGCTATTTCTAAAAAATTATCTATATGATCATTATGTGGTGTCCATTTGTTGGCGTCCAATGTCGGTATTTGATATGGGTAGCGAAGGCATAGATGAAGACTCCAATTATTAGATGGTTCTAGGAATTATAATAATGAAACTATGCACATCTGTGCACAAACAAAACTTACATGCAATCCTCTTCATGAAGCTTTGCATGAAGGGAGGCATGGTGCACCCATTTTATTATACCAGATGCTCTTCCTCAGTACACCTATTCTTCAACATAAGATACATCATTTTTTTGTTCAATAGCAGGTGTACCCATTTTCATATTAGGCAAACTCATCTTCAATACCAAGTCCACGTATTCTTCATTAACAAGTGCACCCTCTTCACGGATTGCATCATGATGTATCTTGTGAGTTTTAATACCTGGTTATACCTTAGAGTCAAGTGTGGTGGTCAATATGAATGCCAAAACATTTTCTTTCTTCACAGTTGTTTACCTGATCTTATTTATTTTCTTCTGAACCGTGTTGTGCCACTGTTCTTTTTTCCAATGATAGATTATATATACCTATTTCATCTTTGGAAATTGAGAAAAATTGTGTCCTGTTTTATTTTTGTACTTAATTATTTGAAGTAGCACTTGTACCTCTTTTCCGATTGGAACCCAAACTTGTACTCGCCATCAACCTCAGTGAGATATCATTTGTGCACTGGTTTATGGTGTCACTGAAATTTTGAGAAATTGAACAGTTTGTTTTTCTTCTAGCATGTATTTTCAGTTCTGAGCTGCTAATGTCAATTTACGTGTTGAACTTCCAGGTTAAGCCCCCTGTGAATTTGTAGATAATCAGCCCTATTGATAACAATTGGGTACCTGCTGGAACCAGGGCCAAATCTGCAATCTGCTGATTATTAAGAACTGTAACAATGGAGGACGTAGTGTGATGCAATGACTCCAAGTGTGCCTCCTGCTGTGTCAATGCCTTTTGTCATTTTATTTGACTTGGTATTGTAACAACTCCCTATACTAAGAACAGATGATCAAGCATGTGTGCTATAGTTAGTTGGTACCAAACGCGATGCAGGTGCTGTAAATTTGTCCACCAAAAATGAGCCTGCACACACAAAAAAGGGCATTGCCTACTTGCACATTTCTGTATTAATTTATTTTAGGATCCTTTTTTCAATAAAAACGTTTGTTGGTTTATGGACTGTATTTTCTTCTCTCTAAGCTTTCAGAGTTTAAACTTACTGCAATACAGTTGAACTTGTGCTATCAGACACTACTCGAAGCAGAAAATGTGAGGCTGGCAGGGGATTTTGAGGCGAGGCAAGTGGAGAGATTGATGGCAGCGGAACTTTGGTGAACTCGCCTTGGCTCCTCTTTGCGGCCATCTTCTTTGCCATCTTCAGCAGTAGGTCCTCATGCTCCTTTGCCTAGCCTCGCTTTTCCCTGATAAAGCAGTGGAGGTGTAGCGGAGTTTCGGCATGGGTGAACTAGAGGAGGGCAACATTGGTGGCTCAGAGTGGAGGTAGAGGCCATGGGCGATTGCGATGATTACTGCGATGGTATTGTGATGATTACTGGAATGGTAGAGATTTCGAACCGAGTATTAGAGATGTAAATGGCTAGATGACATATTAGACATCATAATGGCAGGCTAGGTGATGTTTGACTTCAATTGATGTTCTAAAACTCATCCTGTGTCTCAAAACAAGAGAGGTGATAGTCAAGGAGGAGCCTTTTTATTCATCCATTGGATTGTCAATCATGGCAACAAGATACGTATATTTAGCAGAATGTACATTGACTTCAATTAATGACCCATGAATTTTATTACATTTAACCAACCAAAAGGTTTGATGGAATATATATAATAAACATACGTACACTTCTTGGTCTCATGACTCATCATCGCTCACTTTTCAGGCATCAAAAGCCGCAACTGCAGTGGAATCTCACCCAAAACAAATGCACCATGATTCACCTTTCCCTCTATTAAATCTAATCATTCAAGTTGGCAACAAAAAAATGGAACATTCATCTCTTTCTTCTCCTTTGAGTCATAATTTACTCCGAGTTGGTGGCTGCTCAGAGGAAATATAAAGGAAAGAAAGAGTTCAAAAAAGTACATCGGAAATCAATCCTTTGGCCAAGAACCAAGGAAACGCCAAGCTGACAAACAAGATTCTCCTCTGTTTCGATTCACCTCTGTCTCCTCTATTAACTTTGCCTCCAATCCATTCTTAATTGGGCAAAAATTTGAAAAGCCCCCCATTTTTTTCTAAATTATTAAAAGGACGTCCTAGTTTTATTTTGTTTTTTTTTTTATAAAAAAAATAGTCTTTCTCGATTTTCTCGTTGTTCAGCCATGTACATTTAACTTCTTGCAAAGTATGAATCGGTCATGTACAACTAGATTGAATATATAGTTGTAACATTTATAAAGCTAAGCTGTAGTTGTTATAAAGCGTCCGGCCAATTTAAAATTTTGATAAGAAATAATCGGAAAGGCAAGGATAAATATACATAGTTGTACAGTGCAAAAGACTACTGTTAATTAAAAAAAAAAAAGAAAATGAGAAAATGATTTGGAAAAAACTAGAGCGTGTCTTTTGACTTTCCCCTCTTAATCCTTCCACCTCCCACCATTTAAAACGCCATCACCCCACGCCCACCCATCCTTCTTTCTCTCCCCGTCCCTCTTCCTCTCTGTTACCTTTTTGCACTCGAACTCCCATGGCGCATCCTTCAAGGCCAGCCCCAGGCGGAATCCGGCGGCTTTCCGAGCTGCTGGCCGAGCAGCAGGAGCCCTTCTTGTTGGATATCTACTTGCTGGAGAAAGGTCATCCCGAGAGGAGCTCCTCTGCTTCTGTCTGTTGGTCCGTTCTCAACGCAAGCCACGGCCTCCGTAGGAGGAGCAGCAGATTCCAGCTCCTCAAGCGCAAGCTCACCGAGCTTCTTCACCATGTCAGACCCTGGAGCTGGGACAGCAACAAAAGGATCTTCCTCTGTTCTCCTCCCTCCTCAAGCCCCGTCTCTGTTCTCGACCTTCGCTCCCCCGAAGAACTCTCCCCTCTCCATCTCATCGCCAGTAAGTTTTACTTTCGCAGTTCACAATCAAATTTCATTCCTTTTTATCACGTTCTTGCCTTTTTTTCCCCTCATGTTCCTCGAGTTAGCTTATTCCCCAGTCTTCTACACGCTTACCAAATCAAGAAAACAACTCGATGAGCCCAAGAAGCTTGTCTTGGACCCCGAGCAGTATGGCAAAACTCAGCAAGAGATTGCGTCATTGATCACCAGCATCAGGAGGGAATGGTATGAGCTCCACCCTCATGTCAAAGAGATCGGGATTCATGTCGAAGAAGCCATTTTTGAAGAAATCAGAGAAGATGTAATCTCAGAGATGATAGATTTCTGCAGTTGTACATTAGGATGAAGGTAACTAGAAGAAGTACACATGATGCAGATGTTACTTAGTGAAGGGACCACGACATCATCCTCTTGACGCATTCAAAAATTGTGTGTGTGTGTCTGCGCGCGCGTTCATCATTGAAGTCTCAACCACCAGGGAGACGCAGTGCAATGCCACAGCAAACAGATTGGCATGTTGATGGGCAAATAAAGTAGTCTGCCATTAAGAACTGATCAATGCCTGCACCTTACTATCTTCTTCGTGCTTCTCTTTGAATTAGATGTGACACAGTCTCCTCATTAATGCAAAAATGCTGGTGAAATAGATTTAAAATGTATTTGCCAAAATATTCCAACAACTGCTTGAATGATTAAAGGCAACAACTCTGCTATGGACAAGCTTAGATTTTTGGTTCATAATGATAAAGATTGTCATTTCCATTTATTGTACCTTCTGAAGAAAAGTACACTCGATTGCATGCTGAATTCCCAGGCCAATCATTCCATGGGTCGCGGAAATGGAAGCAAATTACTGAAGATGCTGGGAGTAATTTACAAAATAAAGAAAAACTTCAACAGAGAACCGATTATTATTTAGACAAGTTTTTAATTACCCTTTTTAAGATATAACTGAATTGGTACTTGAGCATTCTCGACGTTCATTCCCTTAAGATTTTAATTTTTTAATCCCTCGCCTCTCTTCCTTAGCTCGATTTTTTTTTAAATTTATCTCCTCATTCGCTCACCCGTTCCGATCTTTCCTAAACCTTAAACTTCTCGCTGCCTACAATCGCTCCCTCGTGCCTCTCCACCTCTTCCTTCGTGAAAGGAACCGTTCTATCACATGAAAAATCAAAGAAAAATAAAGGCAGGGGTAATCAAAAGAACTTACTTATTTCCAAAGATTACGTCTCTTTAAATAGACACATAAAATTACCTTTAAAAAGTCTAACTTATCTAAAAGAAAAATAAACTTATTTTATAAAAAGAGATAGGATTTATTTGAATAATTTCATTAAAAGATTTTATCTTAAAGATAAAGTTTTAAAAAAAATATTTAAATAGATTAAAGAATTTTATTATTCCACGGTCCTTTAAATAACTTTGTCCTTAAGATTTTTAGCAATAAATTATAGATTTTTTTTTTAAAATTGTATCATATAATTCTCATATTATATTATTGATAGATATGTCGTTCCATAAATTAGAGAAAAATCCCCAATGGTAATCATAACTTTGCATGCAATCCCCATGCCCAGAAAACTTTGTTTCCACTC
>JBBMJZ010000126.1:20118640-20130691 GCA_037833815.1 Zingiber zerumbet
GAGGATAGGGTATCCTCCCGATCGGAATTCAGCCGACCGGGGATATGACAAGGGCCGATCGGGGGGAACTTGGCTTAGGATAAGAGAAGTCAACCGAGGCACGTCCAATCACTAGGCCGTACACAATATCAGGCGGTAGAAGGTTCTGCCGTCCCATCAGAGAGGTGGTTCCACTGTAGCGGTATGACATCAGGCATGTCTCTCTGACAATCCCATACCGGGTATGGGGCTGGACATGGGCATACCTCAAAATGCGCACACCAGGTTCCCCAGGAGTTCTATATAAGGACTCCATTTCTCCATCGGAGGTACACAAGTCTTCTTCATCTGCGCTGTTTCTCCACTTCTCTTGCCAGACTTGAGCGTCGGAGGGTCGTCGCCGGAACACCCCGCCCCACTCGGTTTTGTTGCAGGTTCATCGGATCAAGCGAGGAGCCAGCAGGGAGCGCCATGTCCCCAGCGTCCGTTGACCGACCGTTCGGACATGATCAATAATCAATAGAACTAGACAAATATATAGGATCCGTTTTCATGTCATTCCAAGTTTTCTAGGTCTATTAGCCAATTTTAACTGAAACTTCTTCTTGTCGTCCTATTGTCCCATGCTCCATAGGTTTAGATAATTAATGGACCAATCAGGAATAGAGATAAATTTAGGAACTAACTTAATCAAAATCGGTTGATAGACCTAAAGAATTCGGAATGATATAAAATTAGGTCCTATCTATTCGTCTAATTCTCCTAATTATATTCATGATCTCAAATATTAATTTAGCATTGACAAAAATATTTTTTTGATATATGAATAGGTTTTTAAAAAATCTATTTATTTAAAATAAATTATATTAGTAAATGAGAGAGAAGGAAAGTCTTGGTGCAACAGTAAAATTTTTTACTTAATGACCAAAAGATTACCGGGACTCCGTATACTGAGAGCTTTATTTATCGAGTTGTCTTTGTTTTTTCTTAGTAAATGAGAGGGGTAAAATAGATATAAGATACATAATTTGGTCATTTTAAAAATTGAATACTTGACTTAGAAAAGTTCCGAAAACAAAAGGTGTTTTTACTTTTTGAAAAAAAAATGTCAAAACACATTAAGGGTGTGTTTGATTGAGGGTTATCTTTAATAATCTTAGTTATTCATCCAAAGTTATCAACAAAAACTCTGTTTAGTTTAGGTAATCGATGATTTCTGAATAATGTTCTATGCTCGACACGTCAGCAAAAGGGGCACGAAATCTGGAATCGGAAAACCTCAAAAAACTGAGGGTTTTCTTGATTCCGGGGTTAACGAATTTTTTTTACCCAAAATATCCTCGAATAAGAGAAAAATATGATAAAAAAGAAAAATGTAAAGATAAAAAATATAAAAAATAAAATAAAAAACTTTTTAAAAATAAAAAATGTAAAAAATAGGAAAAAATAAAAAACATAAAAAATGGAAAAAAAAAAAGAATAATAAAAAAAATGAAAAATTAAAAAACGTAATATATATATATATATAAATAGAAAAAACATAAAAAGAATTTAAAACGTAAAAAAAAAAAGAAAAAAATAATCATAAACGTAAAAAAAATTAAAAAAAGTAAAAAAATTTAAAAAATTTAAAAATAAAATAAAAACGGAAAAAAATAAAAAATGGAAAGAAAAATAAAATAAATAAATAAACACATAAAAATAAAAAAATGTGAAAAAATAAAAAAAATGTAAAGTGTAAATAATAATAATAATAATATTGTTGGTGCGGGAAGCATCCAACAATCGAATATGAGTTTAAATGAGTTTGCAGGATAGCCCTAAGTGTACTTAGACAAAAGTCCTAGCTGCGGTTAAACAGGGGGAAAACCCTAGATCCTAAGGGGTGGTAACCCTAGGCGAAAAGTCTTGGTAGGTCGAGGGCTTCGGGCAAAAATCCTAGAGTCGGGGACTCTAGGTGGAAAGTCTTAGTGTCGCGAACCAGGTTGAAAACTGGACGAGTTGTGGAGCGGACGTCCAGTAGAAAGTCCTGGAGCCTCGGGCGCTGAGCAAAAGTCCAATCGGTCTGGAGGATCGGTCTGACAACAGGTAAAATCTCCTGAGAGGAGTAGGTGAGGAGGCGTTCCCCGAGAGGGAACAGTAGACGTCGGTTCGACCTAGGGTTTCCGGGGGAAATCCGAAGTCAGAACCGCACAGTCTGAAGGCTGTCAAGTTATTGATTTATATATCATTTGCTATTTTGTCTAACTCTGTTTTGCAGGAAACTAATAATTGTGCAGGGTTAGTCTCGACCTTGATCGGTCGACTGAAGCGGGGATCTGTCGACCGAACCTCCAAGCAAACAGAGCAAATTTCCAGCGAGCTGATCGGGTTTGACCGAGGGATCGTTCGACTGGACCTAGGATAAGAGGTGACGTGGTCGAGCTGAGTTGATCGGACCAGATGAGCTAGGAATCGATCGACCGAACGGAGGGATCGGTCGCCCGAACGAAGAAAGTCTATCCGAGCAGAAGAACCAGGAGGCAAACCGATTCAGGAGGGATCAGTCGACTGATCAGGAGGATTGGTCAACCGATCGACGACGAGTCAAATCCTGATCTTGAGGTAAGCGGATCTGGATCAGCCTTAAGACTACTATAAAAAGGAGTCTCGGCCAGCACTTCGAAACCACCGAAAACAGAATAACTTGTGCTCCAGTGTGCTACTCTGAACGCCTCAACAACGCTCTGCTGTTCCAACAATCGACGACTATTTCCGTTATCTTTTGTATTGTCAGTATAATCTTTCAAGTTCAATACTTATATTTACATCCTTGTAAAGAAATGAAACACAAGAAGCAAAAGACTGTTGGAGGATATGGCTGAAATGGGCAGAAGCATATTGCAGCAAAGGCATTGTCAATCAGCTAATGCTCTGATGAGGATACCATAACACTAAGGAAAATTCAGGCGCCGTTATTAGATTCACTTGGACAGTTGAAAGAAGGTTTCCGTGGTACATATGCACTATTATAAATAACTTGGCATAATTATTTGGTTTTAACCTAGTTCCAATGCCTTATTTATTATGGTACTAGGTCACTGCATATAGTCCAAGGCCTGAAGTTTGGTGTGTGATTAGGTCCACTGGATTTACCATTACAGACATTTATGAATGTGGATGAGGAAAAAAAAAGGTATTTTAAGAATATATGGAATTAATATTCCAGTTTTCATCATTTGGATTCCTATTGACTGAAGAGCTGATAATAAAATTTTACCTGTAAACTGTGCAATGGGAAGTAGATTTTGTTTTTATCCGTTAGCTGTTCTCTAATAACATGAAATATCCACATTTTAATTGAATAGGTCACTAGGTGAACTTGCTACACATCATACAAACAGATGATAGGGCTCTAAAAAACAACAGAATAGAAATCAACTGAATTTTCTATAGAAAGTTCGCCATATTAAAGGTGATTATTATGAACCTCTTATAAATGATACATCAAGCTGTTAGCAAAATGTTTATTGATATTATATTTAGTAGCTCAATGAAAATATTCAAAATGGAGAAGGATCAAGATAACAAGAACAAGGTAAAAAAAAATCTTGGCAATGACATACCTTTTTCTTCCGCTCCCCTGCTCTTTACTTTCTGGCGATTCAGGATTTTGATAGCAACATTGTGGCCCGTCAACAAATGCTGTGCAAGTTTAACCTTACCAGATGATCCAACGCCAAGAATCTTTCCTAGCTTATAATTTTGCAAGACCACATCAGCGCTGCTACCTCTACCAGACCCTTCCATTTTGACTCTGAAATAATATCAAAAAAAAAAGAAATTAAGCGTGTTTGCTTACCTCATTTAATTAGGAGATGGAGGTTGAGCAAGCATACAAGCTTAACAATGAAGAAACTTCAATAGTTTAACACACATGAAACTGTAGGTATAATCAAATTAATGCCATGAAAAGAACAAAGCTCAACCTATATAACAGGTGACAAGAAAAAAATTTCAGGAGATTTTAACCAAGCATAACTAACTTAAATTCTTATGAAATTGCACAGAGAAAACTATAACAGGCCCCCCAAAATTCCTCCTGAACATTGCCTATAAACTGTAGAAAACAACTGACAGCAGCATGTCATAATAGGAACTTTCCAGACCAAAAAAAAAAAAAAATCACGATCCAAAAGCAATGAAATCTGCATCACACATATAGCTTAACAACGACAGAAGTGAAACCAACCTGAATCAACAGAGGCTCGTTGCAACCGGCGCCCGAGAGAATCAAGGAGCGGAGGCGGCGAGGATCGGATATAGGGTTTTGGATTCGGCGGAGAGAAGGAAGCAGTTCGAAACGAGATCGACCTGACGAGTCGCGAAGGAAGAAAGATCGGGCAATCGATGGAGGCGCTATAAGTAGACAATCCAACCATCGACTCGCCATCGTGGCCACCGACGGCTGCCCGTCCGGATCGATTCCGACGAATCGGCCGGCGTATTATTAATTTGCGCTGCATTTATTTGTTTTGTTTATCGCAGGAATGCGAAGGTCACAGTTAGCTTTATGACGGCCAATTTCATTGCGATTATCAGCTTCATGTTTTTCGTCCGTAGGGTACAAAGAAAGCAAAGGCGTGATTTCGTAAAATAATTTTATTTATTTTAAATTTTTTAAAGTCTTTCAGGCTAATATAAATATAGGACGCCCCGAGTCGGACTCGAATAGCCTGTCAACATTCAAAACCATAACTTTTATATATACAAATTCTGTGTCACACTAGTTACATGTTCCTGTCCAACTTAAACTTCTTTGGACCCGAATTCAAAAGCTGCTTTAGAATTGAGAACGTGTTCCTTCTGATTCACACTTATGATACTGATACTCCACTGGTAACTCAGCTAGATTCGAAAAACTTTTCACTAATATACGAGGATATAAATGCGTATAATTATACCGCCAAGAGGAATTTAACTTTGTTACTCTAATTTTGAACGAGAAATAGTATCACCTCGTCAATTTGATAGGATAGTGAATGAACAATCTGTTCTACAACAATACCATACTTGTTATTGTCTAACATACAAACCCAATGTATAACTGATGTGTTCTACCTGTTCCTCGATAGGATAGTGATGTACTAATTTACCAGCTTATGTTTTATCTTCATGCTTTCACTAAGTTTGACTGCCTCAGAGAAGATGGCCTGACTAGAGATCTTCCATACGCAATAGGCAGGGCCATAAGCTTCTTTGCTTTGCTAACATAAGCTCGCTTAGTGAAGTTATTGTAGTCGTTCGCTTCAATTTCGTCGAGGATCTGCCTATACAGTTCTAGAGAAGCCCAAACCTGCAACAAGCCATGAGAAAAGGCAATGCAATAGCAAGCAGTGAGTGGCGCATTGGCTGTCTTGCTTCAATACAAAAAGGACAGTAAGTTGGTCTGATCTTACCGGCCATCGACTAGCTTGATTGAGTTCGGTTACACCAATCTCAGCTTCTTGGAAGAACACTCTTGCCCTTTTGATTTGGTCCTTCATGAAACTCCTCCATTTGTCAGTCACCTTGCCATTAAAAATGTCCTCATCTGAAAGACCAGCCTGAGCAAGCTCATCCTGTGGCAGATAAATCCTCCCTCTACTAGCACTGAGAGTGTGTGTGTGAGAGAGAGAAAGGAACATAAGCTCTAGGTCGATAACTTATTAAGGATCAAATTGAGGAATTTGTAAGAAATGATCATGACTTACTCTTCCCCAACATCCCTAAGAATGTTGGTCAGTTGGTTTGCAATCCCTAAAGCCAAAGCTGCACTGTACACACTCTCTGTTGTCGCTTTCGACTCTTGTGCGATGCCCATCACAGGAACGCTCATCAATCCGACAGTTCCAGCGACGTAGTAGCAATAGAGATAGAGTTCGCTGAAGTTTTTATATCTAGATTTCTTTAAATCCAATCGCATTCCTTCAATCATGTCTCTAAATGGCTGAAAATCCAAACAAACAAGAAGTTGTGTGCATCAGTTATTTGATATAGTAGCTCCATTAAAACAATGCTTTCATAAAAGTTGAATGCGTGCCTGGATATCGACGGGGTACTTTCTAACGGTATCGGAAAGGGCCGCATCGAGCATGTCGTATGGCTGGCTTGAAAACACATCCTCCAGCCTCGATTCCCATCGGTCTAAAGCAGTAGGTGTGATTTGTGAAGCATTTGGACCATCTACAAGATCATCGGTCCTCCTACACCACACTGAACACACCATGGCAACGTTATGCCAATGCTGGTGTTTGTGTTAACAGATACAGTTTATCGAGTTGGTTAACAGAATCTGTTCTGTATTATGCAATAGTTTAATGGTTTAAGCAAGGCCGTTTTGGCATTGATAGCTACGAACGAACGGATCGAAACAAAAAGCATCGAGTAGGTTGACAAAAAATGGCTCCATGTTATGCCATTGTTTAGAACATGTGCAAACAAGCTATGTCTTATTCTAGCAACGTAGAATGCGATTTTGGCACGATTGTTGGGAGGAAAGGCTCCAAACGAAAGCTTATGAACAACTGCTCTTCATATTCTAATGGATTATCTTGTCGTCTACTGACAGATTGTAGATGAATCCGAGCAATTAACTTATTAAAAATCTCTCTAAAATTACGAAAAAAGAAATTTCAAAACAAATTATTGCATCAAGATTGCTTACCATAGATTGCCCAGATAGCCTTTCTTCTTTCAGGAGTCATGAGCAGTGTCCCTGAACACAGAAGCACAGAGAAAGCACATCAGTAAGAGTAATGGAGGTGCAAGTTCCATGAACCTCGATTGCTCACCCAAGTAAAAGGTCTTGGCATACTCTGCGCAGACTTCTCCACAGCGATCGTAGGCATCCTCCAACAAGCCCAATGATCCAGGAAGTGGCGTGTCCTGCTTCTTCACATCGACGGCAATGTTCGAGCTCAGCTGCCTCTTCACCAGTGCGGCCTGCTTCAGAACTACGTCATAGACCTTCTGCTCCGAGGAGACCACGATCTCCCCTCCGGCGCTCGTCAGCAGACTCGCCGCGCAGGGAAAAAGTGAGCTCTTTTCTGGCTCAAACCCCACGCAGGCGTACTTGGAATCAGCATAGAGTGAGCGCAAGCTCCACCTTCGATTTCTTCTCTGGATCTCTCCGTCATGATTCATTGCAGGAAACGCAGGCACCTTTCCCTGTGATCGATCCCCTTCTCGAACTGCTTCCAAGAATCCTAGTCCAACACGCGCATCCGCGGGAGAAACCATCCGCAGCAGCAAAGTTTCCATCTCGATCTAAAAGGGTGATAGATGATTACTTCGCTTTGTTTCCTCCCTGCCAGCTCCCTTTTTGGATAGGACCATTAAAAGGGGGGAATCTTTACCCTGAAAAAGAAAGAACGAACTTTGGAAAGTCCATGAAACTTGCAAACCCCGAAATCGAAACATAAACCAACCAAAAAATAGGGAGCTAGCTTCTAAATCTGCTGTTCTCCACTTCGGCATCATAGAGAAAAAAGCACTCATCGACTCACCGCTTACTTCCATCAAATCTGTTAAGTCGCCATTAGAGCTCAACTGGAGAGCTTCACTGAACTTCTCCCGCGTTTCTCCTCCTCCTCCGCTCTCCGTGGACTCTGGGTGGGGCGACGGCTTCCTGCTCGAGTGGGTGCGGGAGGGAGGGAAAGGTGGTGGAGAGGGACACGTCGATGGAGACGAAGAGGAGCGATCGCGCCATGCGAGAGGAGCGATAGGGTTATCACATGGATACTGTCGCGGCAAGTGCGGCGGGGCCACGTGGACCACGTCGGCGATGAGGCGGACAGCGGCTTGCGGAGTGGGCAATTTAGGACACGGCTGACATCACGACTTGAGACAGGACGCGCCATTTTGTGCCCTGTTTTGCCGGTCGCGTTCGTGTATCGTGAGGTAGTCCCCGTGGTTGGCGTGCGAGACGGGGCCAAGAGCCATCAATGATTAACGCCGACGCCGATTCCCACTTGACATTGTCACGCGCAAAGATATGTGCTTGCCAGGTGGAATTCTTTTATTGGACAAATATTCGGGTTGAAATTGGGTAAGATAGAAAGAGAGACGGAAGGTTTTCTTACTGTAGCGTAAAGGTAAGAGTTAGGTCTCCACTAAAGGCTGATTGGACGGGCAAAAGAAAATATATATTAATTATAAAATTTTCATTAATGGGAAGACAAATAATTTTCATCTGCAATGCTTAAAATTTAAATTATGCACGTTAAATAATCAAGTGAATTAAATATGAGCCATGACTAAATGAGCGATTGTTAAAATGTCCCCGGACCACGTTTTAATGGTCAGACACTTCAACCGTCAACTAAATATTTATTACAGGATATTTACTTTGATAATAAATTTAAAAATATTGGCTGTTTAGATGGTTAATTATGAGTATTTTTTGAATTTTTTTAGTAGTTAATGAAAATTTTTGTGAGATTAATTCGATCATCTCTAAGATTAATCGGTTTTGATGTGGTTGTTCCTTCAACCCCCCATGTGTTATAGGGAATAAAAGTCATGTTAAGTTGTCAATCAAGTCAAAATGAGATGTAAATACACAGAGTAACATATCTTAAAAAAAAGACTCAAATCTAACCCACTCAACCCCAAACACAAATCCTCCAATACTCAAAGTTTGATTAAGTATAAATCCATTGCAATGGCCTTTGTCTCGATCCTTGATCCTGACATTCTCTCTAGTTCAATCTCTACTCCTGGTGCCTCAACTCCATCTTAGTCTGTGTTTCAGCTATGAAATCTCTCTTAGTCTTGCCCTCAACAGCCATCATTCTCTCGTCTTGGTCTCGAATCCTGACAACGTATCAATCTCGGATCCCGACATCCTCTCAATCTCGGTTTCAGCTACTGACTCCCTCTTAGTTCTGGCCTCAATGGCTATCAACCTCTCGTTTCAGTCTCGGCCTCAACAACTTGTATTTTTTCATCTCAGTCTTAGCAACTGACTCTAACTCCAGCTCTTCTACATCTCAATTTGAGTGACTGACCTAGAATCCATCTCCATCTCATTCTTAGCGAGTGATCTTGGCAGCGTTTGCTTGGCTCCGCTCTAGTCGTGACACTACCCCGGCTTAGCCTTGGGTCCCAACTTTATCTACTCTCAAGGTCACTTCAAAATAATTATATTTCCTTATCCTCAGATCTAGTTCATACATGACATGGCTTGCTTAAAATATGTGTAAAATATTCTAGAGCACGTGACACTAAATGAATGAAGAGGCAATTATTAGGTTGTCAGAATGAGTCTCTTAGATGTTCTCCTTCAAACACGTGACATATCATGAATTGAAAGACAACTAATGGTTATCGAATCTGGTCTCCTTGCTGGCTCATACAATAATGATACTATGACTAATATGAAGATGCTTTCCTAACAACTATATAAACACTCACGAAGGTAATAATATAATATTTCAATTTGCCAATTCTTCAACTCCACCAGGTTCTACCATTCTTCTTCATCTTCTTCCTTAGCATAACACTTTAAGTAAACATCAACTTAACTTGAGTGTTGAAGTAGTTTCAAAATTTGTCCCTCAGCTAGTTTAACCCATTCTTCAAGCGTCTAATATTTTAGAGCATGTGACGCTAAATGAATGGAGAGGCAGTTGTTAGGTTATCAGAATGAGTCTTTTAGAAGCTCTCCTTCAAACACGTGTCACATCATGAATTGAAAGACAGCTAATGACTGTCGAATCTGGACTCCTTATTGGCTCATACAATAATGATACTATGACTAACGTGAATATGCTTTCTTGACAATTATATAAACACTCACGAAGGTCATGATATATAGATTCGTCAATTCTTCAACTCCACCAGGTTCTACCATTCTTCTTCATCTTTTTCCTTTAGCATAACACCCTAAGTAAGCCCTAACTTGTGTTGGATCGATGAGTTTCGCTAGAGGAGGGGTGGGGGTGAAAAAAATGAGAGAATACGTAGCGGAAAATAGACAAGCCAAAGAAAACACAAAGATTTATTTGGTTCGGAGCCTTTGGTAACTCCTACTCCAAGGCCCGCACACAAGGGTACTTTCGATGGGCAATCACTAATAATTCAAAAGATTATTACAAACTAAGTACAGGAATTAATTAGCGAAGAAAAAATAAACCGATAATAAGAAAAGACAGAAAAGAATTAGAACTTTGTTTGAGAGCCTTCGCAGTGTCGCAGGAGCACAGGAGAGCAGATCATGAGTTGTTCCTTTCCTTCAGCCTTCACCCTCCTTATATAGGAGGTTCAGGACACTCGGATCCCTTTGGGGCGCCCTGAATGTGACGTAGCTGACCCAACCAGGATGCTCCATGTGGCGAGGCTCATTGGAGATAAAATTTTACCTCAGGGCGCCCGGACCCTGGTTTTCCAGCATCTTCCTTCATGTAAGAAAATGTTAGTCCGGAGGCAAATATACAATATATATCCTGCAAAACAAAGTATTAGCACAATTTATAAATAAGCAGAATAATAATTAGATTCTATCTCACTGAGACCGAAATCTAGTCAAGATCTCGACTTAGAGTTCCGAAATAGTTCTAAGTCGGATTGGCGCCTAAGTTCCCTTCCCGAGAATGTGTCCTCACAGTAACTCCCCTCCAGTGACTTACCTTCACTTACCTACCAGGCGTCTGATCAGCCCCTCGACCCATCTAGACTTCATGCCAGCTACCTGGTCAACCCATCGACCTAGCTGAACTTCGCTACAACACTGAGGTAGCACAATAGATAAAAACAGTGTTAACAGAATTCAAGTATAACCTAGGGTTGCCTAGCTTCACTCACTAGGACTTCCATTACCTGGCTTCACTCACTAGGGCCTGGCTTCACTCACTAGGACTTCCTCCACCTAGCTTCACTCACTAGGGCTCGACTTCACTCACCAGGACTTCCACCACCTAGCCTCACTCACTAGGGCCCTGTTTCACTCATCGGGACTCCCACCACCTAGCTTCACTCACTAGGGCTCAACTTCACTCACCGGGACTTCCACCATCTAACCTTTGGTTAGAATTTATCTTTACTAGTCATCTAGTCCTAACTAGACTTCTCTCTCCCAAATATCAAGTCCTGTTTGGGTCAACCCTTGGTCATTTTATCAAGCATCGAAACCCTAGAGGTTGACTGCACTGACAATCTCCCCCTTTTTGATGTTTGATAATTTTCTTAAGTTAGACTTGGGTCTTTAAGGGTTAATTCTCAAGATTTGAGACATTCAAAAAAAAATTTGAGAGTTAGGAATATTTAACTTCTCTAACTTAAGATAACTCTCTTCCTTTGACTTAAGATTTTTCTAACTTAAAATATCACTCTCCCCCTTTGGCATACATCAAAAGAATATGAACTTAAGGTTAGTTTCTATTGGGTTTTGCACCAACAATATGTGAAAAAGTTTTCCAAAGTGTTAGCAAAAACATTTTTTAAATTTTAAAATGATTGAGGACACGGAAAAAAAAATTCTAAGTAAATATCAAAGAAAACTTAAGTAAAGAGAATTTTTTAAATTAAGGTTTTTTTAAAAAAACTTTTAAGTAACATTTTAAAAAAATATTTTTAAGTGACAAAAGTGAGTTTTCACAATTAATAACTTTTGAAAGTTTAAGTAAGTGCATTTTAAAAATATTTTTCAATGTGTTTTCACAAAAAAAAAAGAAAATTATAAAGCAAAGAGAGATTTTGTAAAAGATTATGAAGATAACTTTTCAAACTTAGTTTTAAAGATTTTCAAAAGTAATTTTTAAAGATTACTTTTAGTCTTTCAATTAGGCCCCCCCTTAACTTGACACAAAAACTTCCTATGTGTCTAGGGGGTTGATTCAAATTAAAAGAACACAAAGTTTGAAGGTGAGTTGTGAAAATAATTTTCAAAAAAAATGTAAAAGTGATTGTGCACTAAAACCTTTTAAGAAGAGCTTGTCAACTTAAGTTTTAAAATGTTTACTAAGTAACAAAATATTTTTTTAAGATATGTTAAAAAGAATCAATTTTTGAAAAGCATAGAGTTTTTTTTTTTTTTTTGTATAAACAAATTTG
>JBBMJZ010000126.1:20161817-20178260 GCA_037833815.1 Zingiber zerumbet
TCTTGGTCGTGAGCTACTGTTTATAATTTATAAGGTACTGATAACATTATCTTCTGTGTGTGACACCACACTCTATGTTATCTACAATATAAATTAAATGAACAACTACACTTAGCATAAATGTAAAAATTTGACCAATGTGATTCTTTTATTCTAAATAAATATTTACAAAAGCTAGGCTTTTAGTATACACTCCAATAGTATTATCAAGGAAGCTCAAGACCACCACCACTTTGCTATCTTTCCATTTCCATCCAATATGCAAGGAGGTGGGCATCACACATCTTGTTTATGTAGATAACCTTATGTTATTTTACCAAGCGGATACATCATCTACACAATACTAAGATTTCTTTGGAAGAACTTTGGGACTAAGGGCAAATCCACAAAAAATGCAAATCTACATGGCCAGTGTTGAGGCAAGTTTAAAGGCTTAGATTCTTGGTCTCATGGGATTCCAAGAAGGTTCTTTTCCTTTCCGATATTTGGGCATTCCATTAGCGGCAGAAAAACTTAGAATTGCTAACTATAGGTCACTCCTAGATGTTATTACAAGAAGGATAATGCTTTACCCAAGCATACCTTATCATATGCCGAGCGGTTGGAATTGGTAGGTATGGAGTGTTTTTGGCTTTCAATGCTTCCAATTCCTAGTGGAGTCATAGATAAGATAAAAGTTATTTGTCGTATGTTTGTTTGGTTCTCAAAATACCCTCATATATCTTGGTCAAAGATTTGTCTATCAAAGCAAGATGAGAGGTATGACCTTAGGGATCTACTTGCATGGAATAACGCATTGTTAAGCAAAATTTTATGGGATATCAAGTCCAAAACATATTCTTTATGGGTCAAGTGGGTATATCATTATTATATGAAATGTGCAGATTTTGGACATGGGAAACCAAAGTTTCGGACTCTCCTTTAATCAAGAGACTTATAAAACCCAAAATAAAATTTTAAGAGCCTCAAATGGAGTAGGAACAACAAACATGACAATGATGGAGTGGTTCATTGGTGAAACAAAGGGGGTTGTGAATGCTTACCAATTCTTCATGCCGAGGGGTTCAGAGGTAGGTTGGAACTCGGCGGTGTGGAGGCCGGAAATCATGCCAAAGCATTGGTTCACTTTGTGGATGTTAGCAAACGGAAATCTACGAACTAAGGATAAATGGAATATGGGCCAAACAAAAAATATGTATTGTGTTGGCATCATGAAGAAACAAACCATCACTTGTTTTTTTGAGTGTCATATGGCTTGCAATTTATGGTGTAAAGTGAGGCAATGTCTGGATATTGTACAGAATTTTTCACTCCTTTGATGAGCTACAGTAGGTTTTTGGGCGGTATTATAAGAATAGCAGCCGAAAGATGAAGACTTGGTGCCTGAGCATCTTAAGCATGATCTACTTCATATGGAAGGCACGCAATAGAAGCCGATATTAAGGATTGCTCTAGATATTGACCGGATGTTTTGTAAAATCCATATTCATATGTATCGATTTGTGAAACTCAAGCCAACGTGATGCTCCTCAATCCGTTTGATGCAGTTCGTGTAATGTTCGGTTGGAGTCCGTGTAATGCGCGCATGGCTGCAATTGTAATGTTGATGGCAAATGTGGATGAGTAGTGCACGTGTTTTTTGCTTGTATGCAAGGTTGATAGGTGTGGACATCTCATTGGGTGACATATCTTATGAAATGTATGATTGTACGTAGGGATTGAGTGTTGAGTGTGGAATCTTATCTCATGTATAGAGGGTTAAGCTCCTAGACATTTTGTGTACTTTGATATGTTGTTTTGGGAGTTTTTTATCTCTTCAAGCAAAGTTAAGTGATTCTTTTGATTATACTATCTAGCTTGATGGGTTAGCAAACAAAAAAGCTTCTCTTTGGTTTCTCAAGACACAACTCCAACCATTGATAGACTAGTGAAAAACTGTAGGTTGAAACTAAAGATAGTTATCTTTTATCCATTCAACGTGTTTATCATGAAAAAAAAATTGGGAAAAGACTTGGTCCTCCGATTTTCCTCCAACATGGTCTTTTTCCGATATTAACTTAAAGGATCCTTTCGATTGGATTTCTTGGTTGTTAAAGCATTTTATTCTGGTTGCATACATTTGCCATAGTTCTAACTCCGCCCGTGACGAACCAATTATGGTCTGTCTCAAGCCCAGATAAAGGATGAGGGTTGTGTTAGATTTTCAGCTAACCTTAAAACTATGACAAATATTCAATGAATAGATATATTAAATTGTTATACTAATACTAAGTTATTCCCAAGAAGGAATGTGTTGTAGGGTCCGATATTACAATCTCGGCAATGACCGCTACATCTCCAGAACTAGAGTGTAGTGCTAAATATACAAAAGTTCGCGTTGCAGAGTCTGACTGTAACGTATCAACAAGGACTGCTACATCTCCATGAAAACTTGAGTGTAATATTAAATAGATAAGAGTTCTCACACCATAGATTGGATAAGAACAAATATAATAGGAAAACTAACAATCTAAGAGTTGGAACATGGAACATAGGAACCCTCACTGAAAATCAATGGGAGTCGTAGATACAATGATTATAAGAAGAATTAATATTTAATGTGTACAATAGACAAAAATGAATAGATGAAAAGGCAAAACTGATAGAGAACTTGAGTTTTAAGTTATGGTACACATGAAAGAGTAAAACAAGAAATAGAATGACCATTGTTATGGATAATTTATTAAAGGATGAAGTTGTAGTAGTTAGAAAAGGGAATAGAATTGTAGCCTTTAAGATAATAGTAACGAAAGAAACTATGAACATAATTAGTATATATGCACCACAAGTAGAATTAAATGGAACTACCAAATCAAGGTTTTGGGACGACTTAAATAGAATATTACAAAACATTCCATCAAATAAAATGATTTTAATAGGAGATGATATAAATAAACATGTCGAAGTAAAAAATGAGGAATATAAGAGGGTACATAGGGGTTATGTGTTTCGAACGAGAAATAAGAAAGAGAAAACTATATTAGATTTTACAATAACATATGACCTTATATTAGCTAATACATTTTCTAAGAAAAGAGAAGAGTACTTAGTCACGTTCAAAAGTGGAAATAAAAAATCACAAATTGACTTTCTTATAGTTAGGAAGAAGGATAGAAAGATTTGTAAAGATTGCAAGGTCATCCCTGAAAAAGTTTAACTATCCAACATACGTTAATAGTGTTGGATATACGATATACGCCATAGATATAGTATCAATAAAAAGAAAATATATACGACTCCTAGAATTAAGTGGTGGAAGTTAAAAAATGGGAAACAAAATTTATTTAAGGAAAAGGTAGAAGTACAACCATTAAGTGGAATATATAACATTGGATAAGATGGTATCAAAGTTGAATATAGTAGCTAAGAGTATACTCGGTGAATCAAGGAAACATGTACCACTAAGTAAGGAATCTTGGTGGTAGAATGAAAAAGTACAAGTAAAGGAAAAAATGAATAGCTTATAAGGAATTATATATTTGTAGGAGAAAAACTTAAAAAAAATACACAATAGCCAAGAAAGAAATTAAGAGTATAGTGAATAAAGCAAAGAATGAAACTCTTGAACGACTATATCAAAAATTAGATACAAAATATGGGGCAAGAGATATTTGTAGAATAACTAAAGTGAAAAAAAGAAGACAAGAGATCTTATCCAAATAAAAATGTATTAAAGATGAATATAATAGGGTACTAGTAAATGATGGAGAAATAAAAGAGCGGTGGAAAAAGTATTTTCATTAATTTTTTAATGAAGGTTTAGGTGACCAACTTAACTTAGGTAATTTAAGTAGGCCAAATGCCTAAAAATTTAAATTTTTATCCTAAAATTTAAACTTCAAAAGTAGAACAAGTTTTAAATGGGATGCACAATG
Source organism: Zingiber zerumbet (assembly GCA_037833815.1). Classification (NCBI taxonomy): domain Eukaryota; kingdom Viridiplantae; phylum Streptophyta; class Magnoliopsida; order Zingiberales; family Zingiberaceae; genus Zingiber; species Zingiber zerumbet. The sequence goes on from JBBMJZ010000126.1 coordinate 20,165,732, forward strand.
GAAAAGTCATTGGACTAGATGATATTCCGATAGAAGTATAGAAGTGTCTAGGGAAATAAGGTATTGAATGTCTTACAAAATTATTTAGCATGATATTAAAAATAAAAAAATGTCTAATCAATGAAGGATAAATACTCTAGTTCCCTTATATAAGACTAAGGAAGGTGTACAAAATGATACAAAGTATAGGGATATTAAATCAATCATTCATACCATTAAACTTTAAGAAAAAATAATAGAAAAAATTAAGCAAGAAGACTACGATGACCGAAAATCAATTTAAGTTCATGCCTAGAAGGTTGATAATAAAAGTTATACATCTTCTTAGATAATTAATTAAAAAATATTAGGAGCAAAAACAAGATCTGCACATGCTATTCATTGACTTAGAAAAAACTTATGATAAAGTTTCAAGAGAAATTATATGGAGAATTCTAGAAACGAGAGGCATTAGCGTAACATATATTGAACCAATTAAGGATATGTACGAGGATATAATGACTAGAGTAAATACTTCAGGCAGAGTAATTGAAGCATTTCCAATAAAGATAGGGTTACATCAACGATTAGTTCTAAGTCCCTATCATTTTATACTAATTATAGACGAACTCACTATACACATTCAAGATACATACCGCAGTACATGTCGTTTGCAGATGATATTATTTTGGTAGATGAGACACATGAAAGAGTAAATGCTAAACTAGAATCTTGACAAGAAATACTAGAAGGGAAAGGTTTTAAGCTTAGTAGAATAAAAATAGAATATGTGGAATTTAAGTTTAGTAGTATTAAACATAATAAGACAATTGTTAGATAGAAGATGATGAGTTGTTCAGAACCAAGAGCTTTAGATATTTAAGATCATTTTTACAAAATAATTGAGGGGTTAAGAGAGATATCTTACATAGAATACAAGCAGGATTGTAAAAAGGAGGAGAGAATCAGGTGTTTTATCTGACGTAAAGTATCTCTAAAATTTAAAGAAAAATTCTACAAAATCATAGTTAGACCTACTATGTTATATGGAGCTGAATGTTGAGCTATAACTTGAGTACATGAGCAGAAAATAGGAGTTGCAGAGATGAGAATGTTAAGGTAGATATGTGGACATACGAGAATGAACAAAATAAGAAATGAGAGCATTAGAGAAAAAGTCAGTGTTGCATCTATTGAGGGAAAACCCCGAGAGATACGTTTAAGATGGTATGAACATATACTTAGACGACCAATAAATATTCTAGTTAAACGATATGAGACTATGATAAACATGCATATCAAACAAGGAAAATCAAAAAAGACTTTGTTAACAATAATAAAATAAGATAAAATTTATTTAAGTATAAATGATAATATAGTAAGAAATAGAGTTTAATGATGTGAAAGGATCTATATAACATATCCCACCCCATAGATAAAGCTTGATTATTGTTGTTGCTATATACATTTACTATCAAATACTTTCTCATTTGTTGCATGTTTGGTGATGTGGATGTCTCCCAAATTTGAACATTTGTTCATGTTATTTTCATATTCTTGTTCTTTTGTCTTCTAGTGTCAGCATGGCAGAGACACATGGTTCATGTTCTTTTGTCTTCTAGTGTCAGCATGGCAGAGACGCATGGTTCATGAATTCATTTGAGTAGTCACAAGGTTTCATCCTTGTAGATAGTGGTTTTGATGTTTGGGTTGGGAATGTTCACAACACAAGATGGAGCCAAGGTCATACTAGTTTATCTGTTCATGAGAAGATTCGTCTTCCATTTTTCATTTTCAATAACTTAATAATACATAGTTCAAGGGGAGCATTGACGCAATGATAAAATTATTACCGTGTGACCTAGAGGTTACGGACTCAAATCGCGGAAGCAACCTCTTGTAATGTAAGATAAAATTATATAGAATAAACCAACCCTTCCTCGGGACTCCATATTGACATAAGCTCTATGTATCAGACCTTGATAATATATAATTATATTCTCTTGTATGCTTTATATCAGAGTATTTTGATCATAATATTATGGAATCCTTTGACTGTTTTTCTAGGCATTTTGGGATTGGAGTTGGCAAGAATGGGTGCAGTACGAGTAGCAAACTATATATCCTCTGTTACAAATTTTAAACTATTCATCTCATTAACCAGTTACTTCCTCCATTAGGATGTTTCAAATGTTTATTAGAGGCGACGACTTGTAAATTGCATTTGTTCTACAATTGACAGGGAACTATTATGGGTTTAGCTGCCTTCATGGTGCCGGATTTTGTTAAGATGGTTGAGGCTGCTGCTCTTCATTGTCCAATTTCATATTTAGATAATATCACTTCAAGCTTTGTCTTTTGAGCAGTGTCTCTTCATCTCGATCAGGTAACCTTGTGAATCCAGAGTCTTTGAGGGAAGCATGGAATGCATTCAATTTGAATGGTTGAATTGTTCCTTTGTTTCGACATTGTAGATGCTTCGAAGCATGGGCATTCACCAACTAAATTCCCGAAGGTATGGTTTTGATTCGTCGTATTCTTGTGTCAAAAAAACGAGTAATTTTTATTGTATTTTTTTTTTTAAAAGTTCATGAGGAATTAATGGTTGGAACTCCCGGTTATCTAATTCTGTATTTTCATCTCAACCATTTTTTTTTACTCAAGGGTTGTGGTGTCTTTTTATGGGATCGCAGATATGTCCATTAGCCCACTCATTGAGAAGAAATGTCATACACAGTGACGTGGGCATTCAGAAATTGGACTGAATTTGTGATGGCCACGTGTATTGCAAACATTTGGTTGGCTACTTAAGAAATTGGTTGTGACAGCATATAATAAATGGAAAAGAAGAAACTAAAGAAAAGTTAAATGCACGGTTACCTGACAAAGCATAATCAATTATCGAGAGAAAGTGTTCGAAAATGCACAAGTAGGAAGCAACAAGAAGCAGCATACAGTTTACAGTTAATATCTTTACAATTTGTTATATCGAATATACTTATACCTAACTTTACAAAGGGTCAAACAACCCCCATGAGTCTGGCTCTGCTACTGCCTGTAGAATAGGATCTTCACGCTCTCCATTTGGTTCAATCTGTTCAAGCTATGAAGACTCCCTGTTTCACGCTAATGGTTAAATTTGCTCCTATTTTGCAGGCGATATTTGCTGGTTCAACTTGTCCCGCATGGACTATTACTTGGAGTTTGAACCTCATCCATCTTCAACAAAGAACCTACACCATCTTTTCCAAAGCATGTTTCTTACGCTACTATTCAGCGATTTGCTTTTCCTTATCGATTAAGGCATTCTTTGTCGTCCTTTGGTTTGTCGATACTGATAGTTATGGAACTCTTGGCTGACATATATGTGCATGCTTTTCAGTGATACGAAAGGGCACCTTTGCAAAATATGACTAATTGACTATGGATACTGGGGGAACCTGAAGCACTATCACAGTCTACGTCCTCCATTTAATCTAGCAGACATCTCTGAATCTTTGCCAATATGGATGGCGTATGGAGGTAATGATGTTTTAGCCGATGTTACTGATGTTAATCAAACTATTCCGGAGTTAAAATCCAAGCCCGAGTTGCTATACATAGACAACTACAGCCACACCGACTTCAAGATGATGTCTATGGAGAACTCATAAGGTTCTTAAAATCGTGGAAACTTCGTAGCAGTTGTTGAAAGGCATCGGACGATACATGGTGACAAAAAATCACAAGTATCATTGGTAAATGTGTATGTAAATTTATGTGGTGGATCATAAAATGTGATTAAATTGCTACAAAAGGATGGTAAGATGTGTATTTGTATAAGCTTGTCCATAAAATGTGATTATGAGTGTAATTGTACACAACTACTCTAACAACTCGGTCTAATGAAGTGCGGAGTGATCAACAAGGTGGATGACTCACATGAGGTGTAACTCTTGATATACATTTAGAATGATGAGTAGGAATGAGTCGAATAACATGGACTACATCTCCATTGATGGCGTCTACCTTGCTTCGGTCTTCATTGGATGTTGTCAAAGCTTAACGCCTTGATGGTTGTCCCTTGCTCCCTTGAGTACTCCGTCCGCGAGAAGCTTATTTAGTTGGAAATGCTTAAATCCAAATTATAGTAACTTACCCATAACTTACCGTTGGCAACTCACGAGAGTGTTAATATCCCCACTTAAGACTTGATGTTCCATAACGGCCTAAGGTTTAACTCGTAACTTTAAATAATTCCTATTTGATGGTATATAAGGTGAAATAGTGGTTATACCATCATCTTGACTATATTTAGAATTAAATCTTTTTGCTATCATTTTTCATAACTCACTTGATCATAAGAGCTTATCCATTCACTTGTAGACTTAGACCATTAATCTAAAATACCCTCAAATTAATAGTAGCTCATTTGTCCAATTTATATCAACTCACTTAATAAAAATAAATAAATTATAATTTATTTTGCTTACTAGGAATCCTTCTTTTCAAATTGTTTTGACAATTGTAAAATTTCATTTTAGCAATTAGCATGCTTAAGGGTAAAATAAGTACTGCTAGTTGTTAATACATACACACACACTGACCTGCTATCAAGCCAGTGTCCTCAACCAGCCAAGTAAGCGAAGAAGAGCAGCATCCAGCACTGGAGATCTTTTCTCAAGACCTGGCATGATACATCAAAATTAGCTGATATAGATGTCGCATCTAGGACCGATGAAAGCAATACAATCAATCATACAAGAACCTCCTATGTTCTATGAGGAGCTTATCTCTTTGCATGTAACTCAATGGAAGAATAAGATTTATATAGTCAATCCTAAATAATTAGGGCAAACACAGCTTGATGATGACTACGACAATGACGATAGACAAGGATATCCATACAAGTACTTAAAGAAATATAATGATCATTTTGTTGTTCACATTTCTAATCATTGCAAGATGGTGAAATGTGAAATTCCTGCTTACCTATATCAGCAGCAACTCTGTGAGCACACATGATTCCAGAAAAGGCAACAGCGATAACTCCTTGTCCAGGAAAACAGCTATCGCCAACACAGTATAGACCGTCAATTGCCTGCAAATCCAACACTCTTACTTTAGCAAATCAATATTCTATTAACAAAATAACCAATCTGAAAATGTCAAAAGGTGACTTCTCGCATACAGTAGTGTTGAAGGGCATCCCAAGTAATCCTTTTGGAATCTGGCGTGGCATTGGCCCATATGTACCACTGTCTCGAGCAAGAAATCTTCTGTGGGTCTTTGGAGTACCCACCTGCCATGAGAATAGAAAGAGATTCTAATTGAGAAGTTGAAAAAAAATGAATCTATGGCACAACAAGCATAGGTATGAGTAACCTATCGCTGATCAGATGTTTGCAAGAAGCTCATTGAATACTTGGAAATAGTCGATAAAAGGTCCACCTGTGTCAGCTTTTAGAATGGGAACTGATGTGGATTAATGGACTGGGCCATTTGTGAAAGACACGTGTAACAAAGCACAAAGAATCAATGTGAACAAGAGTCTATCTAAAAAATCATCCTCGAGCTTAACCCCCAATTGAGGGAACAGAAAACAGCTAGACATGTCAGCCGAAGCCTGGTATAAGGTTCTTGGGAGTGGACCTTACTCCTATGACCTATAAAAGGCTAAGGACTCAGACCATGAGTGGCATCCTGGACAACACGCAAGACGATTAAGTTTCTCTCCAACTCGGACTTTCTCTAACCTCACTTCACACCACCGTGAATATGTAACTCATTTAGCCCCACTTCATCCCCTTCATCAAGTCATTTACACCAAACTTCATCACCCGTCTAAACTTTTCACCTCATCCGAACCTTCATCATTCTCAAACAACTCAGCTGAACTCCTGAGCACATTGGACAGATTACATAAACACCTCCCTTTCATTCACTTACCTTGACCAAAGTCCTTCCAGTTAGGTCAAACCTGCTCGACTTCAATCTTAACTCATCCAAACTCAACCGACTAGACCTCCCTTGGCCACATTCCCGAATTGATGTCCAAGCCAATCTCTGAAATTTGGTGTATTTGCTGTTTGAAAGGAGGGAATGGGCTTCCAGAGGAACGATAAATGTTTTTCCATCTACATGCTTTCAGTTGGATGAAACAGTAGCAGTTTCAGTGTACGCTACAAACACCCATCTGAATTAGCAACAAAATGATAGGACAATAGGACATCTATAGGATGGTGTTCATACGCTAAGTACATGCCAAATCCACAAAACAAAATGCAGCCCACGAACAGATGCCTTATACCTCTTTAAGCACTATAGAGCTTTTGAGACCAGGGAAGAGTTTATTTTCAACCCTTGATATAATTTCATCAGCCACAAGTTCTTTTTTCTTTTCGTAGTCCTTTGAATTGAGGCCCTGGAAAATAGTACATGTTTTTATTCCAAAAATTACAATGAATCGCCAGACCACTAAACAAGACTAAATTTTACAAACAAATGACTGAATCACGTACCTTCCAGTCATCCATGGAAGATGTGGTAAAAATGTGGAGAATGTGATGTCCCTCTGGGGCCAAAGATGAATCAAGAACAGTAGGAATGCTCAAAAATATGCTTCCATAAGGCCTCTCTAAATTTGCCCAATCATCCTGCATTCTTGATCATCGCCAAATATGAGCAATGGCAACATCTTAAATGGTAGTATTTTATCCAAAAATTTGAAACAGCGAAGCATTAATTACCTCAAGAATGAAATGATGGCAATCTGTTTCAGGAGGTAAACTTGTAGCTTTGACTCCCATGTGAATGGAAAGAAAAGACGGTGCCTTGACATAAACTCTTTGAAAATTTTTCTCCTCTTCCGGTATTTCATCGGTTTTCACAAGTTTACCTACAAATCAAGGGAGTAAGGAGCGTTAAATTAAAGTTCGAGCTTGGAGCATACAAAGGTTGACGATGTCAGATCGTAGGCACTAGGTAGAATTCAGAAGAAACCTTGTCAACACATGGGGATAAAGAACATAGATCAACTGATGAATGCAAAGAACCACAAGAAAGAAATCTAGAAAATTGACAAAAAAAAATGTAAAAGAAGAAAGAATCCCAATATTGTAAATTCTATTTTGTGGAAGAAACAGAAAACTAATGATGAAGCAGATAATTGTTTTATGTTATACTAGATGTGTTTAAAAAGGTGACTGCAGAAGACATGGCCCATTGTCATTATTAGCATAATTTGGATAGAACAAAAGATCGCTATAATTCCATCGATTACTTGCCACATTTCTTCTTGCCTCATTATAACCTTTCATTGGAAGTTCATATCAGCAACCGTTGCCTTTCTGAAAAAGAAAATAAAAATTAAATATTTTTGCACCTAATATGATTCGGTTATCTTGACAAATAGCCACAACATGGATGGATAAATCAACTATTTAATATGTTCCTGACAGTATTAAAGTAAGCAAAGGAATAATGTTCAAAATTTACATCTGGTGATAACTACAAGATTCCACTGTCTAATTTTTTTATTTATTATCAAAGCAATGGTTCATTTCTGTGCTACAATAGCTGTTTGAGTATTCTAAGTAGTAACCAAAGTTTTGATGGCTTACACTTTAATTATTAGATTATGACAGTGATCCAAGTAAACTGTAGTAGCGAAAGTTGAAAATATTAGGTACAAATGCAAATTGCAGATATGCATTGAAGTTGGAAGTTGAAAGTATTAGTTCAACTCAACCATTTTACAATAGAGGAAACTTACCGAATGTATCCCATCTTGTTGCATTTGAGATAACTGTAGTAGCGAAAAATTCCCTTCCATCTGAGAGCCTCACTCCTACCTAATACAAACCGACAACAAGAATCTGTAAAGTTGAGATAGACTATCTCATAAGCAAAGTCATTGACCATGGAGCCTCATTAGTCATTACTCACAGCCTTTCCATCTTTCAGTATTATATTGGTCACATTTGCCTTGTAAAGTATGTTGCTTCCCTTAGTAACTAGCCCATCTGCCAAAGCCCTAGCAATACCACCAACACCGCCAACTGGATAATTAATCCCTCCGAAGTGTCTGTCGCACAAGACCTTGCATAGCAAATGAAAAATAACAGTGGCCGATAAAGAAAACTATGATGATGACATGCAATTATCTTCAAATGAAACATACCATGCTGGCATTGATCATTGGTGTCTGCAACGCATTTACTGTACTCACAATGAAACACTGCAAACACGCCACAAAGGATTTTGGTCTTCAAATGAAGTTCAGAGTTTTATGAGATGTAACTTATATTGAAACTGAAAAGAACAAAGGTTAACTTTGCACCTCAGCGTCAATGAATGATAATAACTGAGAATCCTTTATATATTTCCGAGCAATATCCCCCGCATTTTGTGGCAAGTAATAAGCTGGGAAAAAAATGAAACCACTTTAAAATAAATGTAGAGACGCATGCTTTGGTGTCCATCACATAGAATACATTGAAATCTTGACCTAAACACTATGCTTTGTTCTACTTATTCACAAGCATAAGGGAATATGATTACCAAGAGTCAAGCATTCAACTGGCTTCTTGAAGAACTGTCCAAAGAGATATATAGGCTCTTCCAGTGACTTCAGTTCCAATGAATTCAGTGCATTGAAGATCTATCCACGAATAAGATTGAACATGATTATAGTGGCCAATAGAAGAATCAATCTTTTAATGTAAGACCAAATAAAGAACTAGAAACTACCTTCCAGCACTCATCGTAAAACTTATTTATTCCCACTTTTTCATGCGGGAATTTACTGATTAGTTCCTCAATGAAGTCATTATACTCACGATGCACACGAACAGACAGTTCACCAGGAAGGTGGAAGTGAACGGTGGTAGGATCAGGTATGACCTGCATCTTATGACCAACCGCTGCTAATGCTCGTGTGATTAGGTTCAGGTTGCCCTACAAGTGAACGTAACCAAAATGTGAAAGTTTGAAAAGATGATCAAAATTGAAAGAATTTAGCTTTGATAGAACAAATATTTCCATTGAAACCAAACTAATTAGTTAAAAAATTCTGACTTTTTTCTTTACCTCTTAAGAGTGCGCAGAGATCTCACCTTATCGCTAAAACCAAACATCACGGACGAACCGACGTCGAAAGTAAACTTATCCCTCTCGTAGTACCCAGAGCTTCCCCCAGGGATGACATACTTCTCCAGAACCAGAACCCTAGCTCCCTTGGCCGCCAGCTGCGTCGCCGCCACGAGCCCGCCGATCCCGGACCCGATCACAACCGCGTCGTACTCCTCTCCCGCCTCTCCCTTCTCGCTCGCACCTTTCCGGATCGACCTCTCGGGGCTCAGGACGGCGACTGGGGGCATCCGAGGGATCCCGGATGCTGACCTCAAGGCCCGGCTTGAGCTCCGCCAAGAGGCTAAAGGGGGCAAAGCTAGAATTCGCCTCCGGAGGGGGAACCCATCGGTGTCGACGGCCGGACAGGTGGCTGCGACAAGCAGCGGCGGGGCCAAACGGAGCATGGCGGAGCGGGACGCGACGCGGGGCTCTCGGGAGAGAATCAGAGGAGGGATCGATAGAATTTGCTCTGGGATTGGGAAGGCGTGCCGGTAAAGTACTACGTGGCGGAATCTCGGGAAGCCATGGCTAGGGATTTCGCAATGGGAACCAGACAAGGCGAAGTGGGGCGGAAAGTGCCATGGGGAAGAGCCCGATAGGGTTTAAATATTTGGTGGAAGAGAAGAGGGACGAGTTTGGTACATTTAAAAAAGTTAAAAAAATTTCGACGCCGTTGCCGGGGATCGAACCCGGGTCACCCGCGTGACAGGCGGGAATACTTACCACTATACTACAACGACTCGATTGATTTACTGTAACACAAAAGAAATTATATATACATATATCACCACTGACAACTGCATATACATAACTCAGAGCACTCTGTATATATCTTCGCCCACTGCGATTTCGAGCTCTCTCCATGACACACAACTTCATCTTCCCCAAAGAGTACTGAACCAATCAAGGGCACTTGCGTTGGCCGCCGTGGGTGGTCATCTGTCCATAGCAAGGGCAGCTGTCGTAGTTCCCGTACGTCCCCGGCGGCACGCAGCTGCACCGCGCACAGCACGTCCCGCACGCCCTCTTGCACAGGTTGGGCCTCGACGACAACTTGCACCTCTCTCCGCACAGCCCCACGCAGTCTATTCATCCATCAACTAGCTAGTCAAGCACAAATCACTTCACACATTAAAATAACGATGCATTCAGTTACCAATGGCCGTGTAGGCGAACAGAGCTCTCCCTGTCCTCCCGCTCGATATTCCTGGTTCCGCCGCAAAACAGACACACAGCAGCAGGAAGGCGAGAAGAGGAGAAAGCAGCAGCCGCCTCGGAGCCATGAGCAGATATGTGTGCGGCAGCAGCAAGCAAGACACGGCCGATTTATAGGAGGTGGCAATCGAGTCGGTGGAGTTTCAGATTGTAAATACACGTGTGGTGAAGCAGGTTCATGCATGGAAGTGAGGGATAAGGATGAAGCAGTCTGGAGTGAATTCGACCGTGAATTGAATAATGTCGATGATTGAGCGACGATGGAGGACAGCTAAGGGGAGAGGGGGATTGCTCGACGCTTTCTCTTCTTTGGAGGCACCATCGATTATTGGTAGATTCGATGACCGACTCCCAACTTTTATCCTTCGAAAGAGAACAGGGCGACGCACCTTGAATTCATGGCCCAAGGCCGAATTAAAGTCGGCACAACCTTTGGTACTAAAATAGGGCCGGCCTGATTAGGGTGACCGCTAGGACTGACTCGGGCTGTCAAGAGGCAACCAGCCCAGCCTAAAATATTAATACTAATATTTAAACTTTATTTTTATAATTTAAAATTAATGAACATGGAAAATAATTTTAATCAAAATTATTATTTTATTTTTTATAATCTAAATTTTCAGTTCTTTAAATCAATTAATCCTGATTAGTTTGGTCGTATATAAATTTTTTATTGGCCAACCCAATAAATCTAACAAAAAAAAAAAAAAATACTCGCAAGCACAACTTCTCTGGTGGGAGTCATCCAGTCTCACGTGAATAATCGTACTTTATATTATTTTGTATTTTTTTTCAAATAGAAAATGTACATATTTCATCAGTTGAGTGTTTTTATTATCCACCCAATATTTTACCGTTACAAGTCGCAGGGGAAAAATTATTGTTTGCTCACGGCATTAAGCATAATAAGCTTATCCTTATATTTGACTAATGCTACATCATTGAACAACGGATTTAATTAAATTTATACGACTTTAGTGCAGTTTTAATCAAAGTTCTATCACTTTAATAAAATTAAGGTAGAGTATGGAAGATAGACTTTGAATAGAAGTCTTTTAATAAATTTTGAAAAAGAAAACTTTTTTTAAATAAAAAATGGACTCCTTTTAATTTTGTCGATTATTTTCAAACTAACTGGATATTGTATAAAAAATATGATCCAAATGAATTCTAATTATGATATATTTATAAAATTTATTTTTTAATATAACGTGTAACCATAGAATTTGACCGTTTATCCTGAATACTATTGATTTTTCTTGACATTGATAGCAAATTTTTAAGAGTTAAACTGTCATTTCAAAATCGATGTTATTGGTTCAACACTTGTTTATATAAAAAAAAGGTAAGTAATAGTATCTTATGCATAATAGTCTTGCCCATTTAATTCTTGGTTCTTGCAGGATTGAGTCAAATAAAAAAAAAAAAATAGGAAGGGTCATCCCTGCATTTCTAACGTTTATTATAAGGAAAAATTCGGGCGTCTTAAATTTAATAAATTATTAAAAAGCATCTATTGTTTTAAAAGAAAAAATTAAAAGGGCATTCTTTTTATAATTTTATTTTAAAAATACCCTTTGATCCATACTATTATAATAGTTATCGGTAGCTACTATAATATATATAAGTCTATCAAGTAGTTATTGTTAGGATCCTTAGCGATCAATTAGAGAGAGGTAAATAGTCCTTGTACAAATCAAGTAAAAATAATATTTCTTGAGCTTATAACTTAATTAAAAGAACACTTGCATAAGACTAATAAAGAAACTAAAAGGGTGAGACTCAGTAAATTTGGTTACAATAGGGGAGGTTGTTAATCCAAGAAAAATAAAAAAGCACACTAAAAATCTCCTCTGGGCAGAGAAGTCTTTTATAGCATTCAAAACTCACACAACAAAGTTAAGCTCATACAAACTCAAGCACAAGTGTTGTTACTCTGTAATTTTTATTGTTATTAGCTTCTGGGAGCAGGGTTGCTTATATAGCCTTGCTCGGAGTGTCAGGAAGGGTTCCAGGTGCCTGGAATTGGATAGAATTATATCCTCGATGTAACGGCCAAAAGCCACGTCGAAATGGCTAAAACTTGGGTTCCTAACTTCCGGAAGGATTCCAGGCGCTCTAAATAGTTCCGGGTGCCCCGACCTATTCCAAGCGTCCCGGACTGGTCTAGGCGCCCTGACCTATTCTGAGCGCCCCAGACTCTTCCGAGCGCCCCGGAGCTAAA
>JBBMJZ010000126.1:20268703-20282791 GCA_037833815.1 Zingiber zerumbet
TCCAGAAAACGATGAAGATGGCTGGATGGGGAGGTGGCTTCTAGGTTTACTCTGTGAGACTACGCTTCGCTCTGCAATACAGAAAACGTCAATGCTGAGCTATGGAAAGGGTCTTCGACATTGACCCTTCGACGTTCAAGTTAATCACTAGAGCAGTAGAAAAATAGTGAAGCAACGTAGATGCAGACGATAGTCGCGTGTGTGTACCTCCGTCGGTGCTTGGACCCCCCTTTATATAGAGCTCCTGTAGCTCGCGTGCTCGCTTCCTAACGCGGGCTTGTTTTTCCAAATTTCCTAGAAAAAGACTTGTTAGGAAGTGCCTCTGACACCATTCCTTAACCGGACGTTCATCTACCTGACATGATAGTAGAAGCTTCCCCCGTACGATTTGCATGTTGTCCGTGCCTAGCTTTAGATGCGTTAACTCCCAGAAGGATATGATGTGGTAAGCTAGAGGCCCCACTGTTTGATTGAGCGGGGGAGCCGCTCGGCTGGTAACCCCCGGTCGGCCGTTCCATGTTGCTCTCTTGGTATCTCTTCAAAGTAGGTTGCTTTGTGCTAGGACGGGCTCAGTTGGTCACCCGTCGCTTGGACGAATAGGTGGTCTAGTCGAGCTAGCTTTCTCTCGGTTTGTTGCGAGCTTCTGGTATCCTCTATGTAGTCCTCCTACTTGGCCAACTGATTCGTCCAGACTGTGTGTGGGTCGATATGACCATCTGGAGCCGATCGACAGTGACACTAGTGATCTGCTTGGCCCCAACTTTGACCGCCTTGACTTTGACCTCCATGTCGGTTGCATTCCCTGCCTATGACTGACCCTTCTAACCACCGCATCACCCTTGATCTAATATTTTCTGATGTTTGGACTTCTCCGGTTCTTTCATGTGATGGATATAAATATTATGTTATATTTGTTGATCATCATAGTAAATATATTTATTTATATTCTTTCAAACGCAAATCGGATGCCCTTTCTGTAGTCAGATGTTTTAAGTCTCTTGTCGAGAAACGGTTTAATTATCCTATCCTCACCTTATATACTGACAATGGTGAAGAATTTCTTGCACTCAAAGAATTTCTTAGTTGCATGGAATCTCTCACCTGACCACTCCTCCTCATACTCTTGAACATAATAGTTTCTTTAAATGTTGTTAATGCCATATTGTTGAAACCAATCTTGTGCTTCTTCAACAGGTCGGCGTCTGTTCCTACTCAGTTTTGGTCCTTTGTCTTTGCCATTGCCACCTATCTTATTAATTGATTACCCAAACACAATCTTTCCTACAATTCTTCCTTTGTGTGTCTCTTTGCCTCCTTGCCAAATCTCTCCAAACTTCACATTTTTGGTTGTCTCTGCTATCCCTTACTTCGCCCCTATGCTTCTCATAAACTTGCACACCGCTCTTTATCCCGTGTCTTCCTTGGTTACTCTCTTACACAGAGTGTCTATGTGCTATGAGTCATCTTTTAGAAAAATCTTTGTCTCTCGTCATGTTAATTTTGTTGAGTCTGAGTTTCCTTTTGCCAATGGTGCTTCTAGTGTTGGGTCCATTCCTAGAGCACTCACTACCTAGAATGACTCTGGAGGATTCTCTGTTGCTGATTCTTCACCTATTTGCTCCTAACCTATGTCTTGTACCACCGGTTGTTCACCAGTCAGTCCATGTCGAGCCTCTACATGTTGAACCTCTCCTTGTTGAACCTCCGCTTGTCGTGTCAACCGCAGTAGTAGCTCCACCCTCACCTGCTCCTCTAGTTAACCTTTCTTCTAGCACCAACACCCATCCTATGGTGACCCATTCCAAAAACAATGTCTTCAAGCCTTATCCTTACTTTGGTCTCACCGCTATCACTAACACTACTCCGTCTGAACCTATAACACATACTATGGCTCTCAAGGATCCCCGCTGGTGTGCAACCATGTCTGAGGAGTTTTATGCTCTCCTTCGTAATGGAACTTAGGATCTTTTCTCGTCCGATACCTCTTAGAATGTTGTTGGTTGCAAGTGGATGTTTCTGCTTAATCAAAAGTATGATGGCTTTGTTGACCACTATAAGGCTTGCCTAATTGCTAAGGGATTTCATCAGCACCCAGGTCTTGACTACACTGACACTTTCACTTCTATGACAAAGTCCACTATTGTCCGTCTTCTCTTATCTCTTGCTATTTCCAAAGGGAGGTCTCTTCGTCAGATGGATGCGAATAATGCATTTCTTCAGGATTAGTTAGATGACTGTGTTTATATGACTCAGCCTCCCGGGTTTGTTGACTCTGATTTTCCATCTTATGTCTGTAAGTTGAACAAAGCAATTTATAATCTTAAGCAGACGCCACACGCCTAGTACACTACGCTTCATCATTTTTTAATGTGTTAGCTTCACAACCTCTCTTGTTGATATGTCGTTATTTATTTTCCGCTCTGGAGGTATCACTATGTATCTACTTATCTATATCGATGATCTGATTCTTACAGGGAATAATGCTAGTGCCATTCAGGGATTCATTAATCATTTGGGTGCTTGGTTCTCTATCAAAGATTTGAGAACCTTATCTTATTTTCTAGGTGTTGAAGTTGTTTTTAATCCAGGGGTCTTTGTCTTTCGCAAAAAAATATCTTCTTGATATTCTTACCAAAATCAACATAGCAGACTCGAAACCTATTCAAATGCCTATCGCCACATCAGTATCTCTGCACCTCTCTGATAGCTCCCCTCTTATGGACGCTACTTTGTATTATCAAACAATTGATAGTTTGCAATATCTCTCTCTTACTCGACCAGATATTGCTTTGTTGTTAACAAATTGTCTCAATTTATGCATGCTCCTTCATCTCTCCACTAGGTGGGTTGTTAAGTGTCTGCTGCATTATCTTAATGGTATACGCTTTTATAATCTGATTTTCTGGACGACACTCCTCTCCCTCTTTGCATTCCTACTGTGATGCAAATTGGGTTGGTAATATTCACGATCGTACGTCATTGGTGCTTATATTGTGTTCCAGTGTTCCAACCCAATTTCCTAGAGCTCCAAAAAGCAGGGTTTTGTTGCTCGCTCGTCTACTGACGCTGAATATCTTATCATTGCCTCTACTGCTGCAGAACTACAATGAGTTCGATCTCTTATTGATGAACTGGGCGTGGATATTGTGACCTCTATAGCCTCTATCTATTGCGATAACATTGGAGCTACTTATCTCTATTTAAATCCTATGTTTACTCACATATGAAACACATTACTTTGGATTATCATTTTATTCATGAATTAGTTTAGAATGGTAAAGTCTGTGTCTCTCATGTCTCCTCTTCTTACCAGTTAGTTAATTAACGAAACCACTCCCTAATACTTGACTTAATCTTGATATGCAACTCCTCCCAAAATCATCTAGTCATTATATCATAAAATCCTTCAATCAAAATTAAAACTCGAACTAGAACCATATCCAATCATTCCTTTACATCAATTTCCAGGATTTAATAGATAAATTGACCAAAATGCTTAAATATATACATTCTAAAATAAAAAACAAATAAAGTACCTTTAGATTTGAAACAACTATCGAGATTCAATCACAACCCACAAAATAGGATGACAAGATCATTCAATCAAAGTATTTTCCAAACAATTTAGTCCTCCAAATTCATTCGCCCTAAAATTGAATAATTTAATATGCCATCAAAATTCTGCTCAAATTGAGTTAATCTTTGATATACAATTCCTTCAAAATCATTTGGTAACTAGATCTAAAATCTCGTCAATCAATTTCCAAGCTAAGCATCTCATCAAGATCTAATCACAGCATATATAACTTTAACTTTAAATTCCAAGTCATCTTCTAAATTGATTATAAAAGAAACATTACAACCAACTCAATTTACAACTTAAATCCAAATTACAATCACATAACTCATCCTCATAAATAATCACTTCAACTCATGTATATTTTAACTTTAGAATACTCTATTTAAGTGAGTAGTTGATAATGTCACTTAACCTAATATTATATTTTCTAACCTAATTTTTATT
This sequence comes from Zingiber zerumbet, assembly GCA_037833815.1. Lineage (NCBI taxonomy): Eukaryota > Viridiplantae > Streptophyta > Magnoliopsida > Zingiberales > Zingiberaceae > Zingiber > Zingiber zerumbet. Next base: position 20,272,728 of record JBBMJZ010000126.1, read on the forward strand.
TGGTTCGGCGTTGTCCCTCCTCATGCACGCGCGACTGCCCACGGTCGTTGTAACAATGTTGACAGCTTTGGGTTCCATCACGCTACTCTTCACTATCCCGAATGCGACGCTGCACATTCGGCGACCTCCGTGAGATGTCGCTGAATTTATTAATCGTGTTTTGGTTTAGTAGATGTGGGGGTTGTGTTAAGTAGTCTGGTTGATTTCCAATTAATTATTGATTTAAAAAATATAACTTTTATTATAGATTTAGTAAATTGAATTATTGATAGGTTATTGAATATAAATTGAATGATTGGTGAATTGGTTTGTGTATAGGTATTGATTAAATAATTGATTGTAGTTAATATCGGATAGTTAATGATTGTTAAGAAATCTAGTACATTAGATAATTGATTATACTAATTAACGAGATTAATTGAAATTGATAATTGATAGAATAATTATTGAATTGAATATTAATCAGATTATGGATTAATTAGAAGTTAATTAATTAATTAATAGATTGATTAATTAATTAATTAACAGATTGATAAAATCATTTATAGATCCTTAAAGTTTTCTTCGAATCCTATACATGTAGAGACAGCTAGAGACGGATGATTTTATTGGAATACCGAATGATGCAAACGATTTTAGATTGACATGAAATTAGTTCATATATATTTTTATAACTCTCCTGATTATATCCATATCAGACTAAATATATTAAGAGCAATGATTTTTTTTAATACGAATATATTTAAAAAATTAATTTATATTTAAAAAATCATTGATCTCAATAATTTAGTTTAAATTAATATTTGAGGACATGAATATAATTAGAAGAACTAGCCTAACACGAATCTAATTTCACATCAATCCGAGGTCGTTTGGTCCATTAGTCGTGTTTTTTTTAATACAAATTAAATTTTTTAAATATTTTCATGTTAAAAAATCATTGTTGTTAATATCTTGAGTCAAATTAAGATTTGAGGGCATGGATATAATCAGGAAAGGTAGTTAAATATATAGGAACTAATTTCATGTTAATCTGAGATCCCGTTGGTTTTGCCCAAAACTGACTAATGAACCAATTGACCTCGGATTGACATAAAATTAATTCATATGTATTTGTCTACCTCTCCTGATTATATATTCATGCCCTTAAACATCAATTTGACCCAATATATTGTGAGTAATAATTTTTTAATATGAAAATATTTAAAAAATTTAATTTATGTAAAAAAAATCATTGCTACCAATATAGTGAGTCAAACTGATATTTAAGGACATGGATATAATATTAAAAACTAGTCGAATACATAGGATCTAGTTTCATGTCAATCCAAATTAATTAAAATTATTACTCTTGATATATTAAGTAAAATTAAAATTCAAGGGCATGACACGAGAGGTAGACAAACAAAAACTAGTTTACATAGATATAATAAAGAAAAATAGTCAAACACATAAAAACTAATTCCATGTTAATCTAACATTATTTAATTCATCAACTAATTTTATTTGAAATGACTTAAAAAAAATCAGCTAACTGATTTTAATTTACTTAAAATTTCAATGATTCAACCAAAAACTATATCACTAATTAAAAAAATAATCGACAAATACAATTAAAAATTAATTTATTATTTAATAATTTTAAAACTGCCCTAATAATTTCAAAATTTTACCGGCCTGATTTAATAAAAAACCGAAAAAAAACAGACCAACTGAACGAACCATACCAATCGCTCTTTGTTGTAAATATTATACCTTTCCATGCTAGCATTTTTTTATATAAAATTTTAAAAAAAATCTTTTACTTTTAATTATAAAACAAACACACAAGAAAAAGCATAACAACTGATCCCATAAGTTCTCAAAACCACTGTGCAGAAAAGGAATGAACCTCTAATTTATGCAACAATAATCTCCTCGAATATCCATGGAAAACAAACATTTACAACAGATAAAACTGCAGCTAATGATCTCACCTGGCCACTAGAATTCCATAAAATTAAATCATAGTACAGACATGTCCAATAGCATTACCCTATTTAAGGTTAAATCCTCATTTCTTTAACTTTGTGCTACCACTTATCACTGATTTCATTGAGCTTCGGCCTCCTCGAACAGCAAATTGGAAATGATTCAGATTGAAAGAGTATCAATGATTCTACCACACGAAAAGTCACTGATCGAACCAAATTGTAGATAATGATGCACAAACAAATAATATCTCCTAGTTCATAAGGTGACGTCGAAAGTTGTCCCTTCTTTGGGTTCTGGCAAAGCATTTGGAATTGCTGAAGCTGGATTTTTGGAAAGATCCCTCATCATGCCCTGAAGACAATAACATGAATTAGCATTGGTCAGGCTCCGAGTCGTGTTCATTTCACAAAAATATAAAGCAAGTGCTTCTAAATAGACTCTTCGTTCCGTATGTTATGCAAATGATATTGAGAGCTTGAGTTCCGAAGATCAAATTACTAAACAACAATATTAACTAAGAGAGTTCCAAAGTAATTGTTCATTGTCTAGAATGAGACTTGGTTCCTATTTTATGGATCTGTTTTTTCACTAAATCTAAATTATTGTAATACATTCACAACTTTAACATTATGAGGACATGTTAAAAACCAATAACAGCAAGAAGATAGTAAATATGGGATAAAATTTAAGAGAATCAACACCTTCCAAATGTTCCATACCTTGTTTGCCCACACAAGTCCACATGCATTGCACAAAGTTCGTGGTCCATTGGGTCCACGGCGCATCATGGGTGTAGCCTGTGCACTGGTACCACAGTGATAACATCTGTGCAAACATATAGCTATTATCAGATCTCAAAATTCAAAACAAATTCAACCGTGCAATATACATCTAAAAAACACCAAATAATTATCAGATATTTATATATAATAAGAAATCGACTTAGAAAACCTAGAATTCTAATGTAGATGTTTGATATTTGGTTCTTTCTGCAAAGAAAAAACATTCAGACTAGAAGGGCTGCATATCGAATCCCACTCCTTTACATGATCATAACCCAAATTGTACTGAATCCAAAAATAAAACAGTAAGGTTCTAACAACAAAATTACAGTAAAATCTATAAATTGTTTCCCAGGCTTACGCAGATGCCCCAGGAATCTTATTCTCTGGTGAACCAGATTCTTGGTTTGCACCAGCATCACCCATGGAACCATCAGTCTTCGATTTCGATGAGGTAAATTGACCCTTATTTCGCTGCATCCTGTAACAAGTCCAAAGAGAACTAAATTTGAAATGGCAAAGGACAGGCAAGAAAGATAGATTAGAAAGAAAATAATAATAATAATAAATTGTAACAAGTAATATTTCATTTTTGAAACACGGGGGCATGTTGTCCACACATACACAAGCAAGAAATTTCATCACCATCAATTTATTGATGCAACCTATATATCCTAGAAAAAAATGTAAACTATATATCATCCAACAATCAATTGCATGATGATCGGATGGCCCTGATGAAGAACAATCAAATGATAATCACAAAATACTAAGCCAAGTAGTTAATCTTATCTTTAACATGCCATATTCGTAGAATTATTGATGGTCCTGTGTGGAAATGAATACTCATCAAATTATATAGCTCAGAATGAACCCACATTAAAAAATGCAGGCAGCCTTGTGTACGAGCCAGCTAAACCAATCCTAGAAAGAACTTCAAAATGCACAAATGATTTCCAAGAGGATACATAGTTGTATCAACAATAAACATTGGACTGGGGGTTTAGGAATGTATAGAATCAACAAAACTAGTTATGATCTCTACATTCCAAAACCAATATGTCTTCTCAAACAATAAATGATATTTTGAGCAATTCTTTGGTTGAATTTGATAATCATGTGATGGTTATGGGTTCCAAATGATTGATCAGAATAAAAATCTGAGGCAGCCCATAGCATCTATGGTTTTCCTGATCAGTGTCAATGTCAATGGAGAGGCTTCAATTGTCAATCACCTGATACAGCTAAAGAGCTCAATATTGAAAGTGCCTAGTGTTAGATATTGAAGGATTGCAGGAATGAGGATATGTGAAAAATTCATGTAGGCCCACCAAAATTAATCTAAGATAATTAGAATAAACCATATTTCTTTTAACTTTGCAACATCTCATATTATTCATTATCACCTTGTTTCTCATGGTGACATTTGTTTAATAAAAATATAGGTACTGATGATTTGTGAACAAAATAAGATGGAAACAAAAGAATCAGGCACATCCAAAGTCAAGCGAACTAGTGAAAGTTTCAAGCAAACTAGTGAAAGTTTCAAGCTTAGTAGTGTGAGCCTACAACTGCAATATAAGGTATTCTATTTCCCAGTCTAGAAATCTGTTTTGTTAGATCAGGAAGTCTCAGTTATCATCAAAAGAATATTTACACTAAACATTTCTAGTTTTGTAAGAAACTTCTTTATAAACTACTAATTATCATATTATTCTTTTATTATATTCCTAGTTTGGACAGAGTTCTCCTATAATCAATTAAAAGAATAATTTTATTCATTTCTTCACATAGCAATTACTAGAATAATAAAAATGGAATGATAAGGCATCTGGGAATAATGAATTAAACTCTATGAATAGGCTTACTGAAGACCCAAATCATACCGAATACTTAGCATAGGTGCAATGGAAAGGTATATTTTTATACATAACATTGAGAATCTTCCTTTCCCTCTACTATGGATTGTAATACATGTGTGCATATGGTCAGACATTTATAGTTCGAGATCATTTGCATTTATTTTACACAGATTCCAAACTATAAGCCAAAACAGATATGTATAATGAATCAATAGATGAGATTTTCTTTTAAAAAAGTTTAATCTCCTGTTTTTTATATGTTAGGTTTCAGATGCATATAACCCTTAGATTTCTGATATGTATATGAATTTCCAATATGAAACCAAAAGGAAGAGAAAAGATGTATATAGACAGGAGAAATGGAAATATAAAAAACAAGACATTTTGTAGAATGAGACTGCACAACAATTTGGTAAAAGGGATGTAATGTAGCACAGCTTGGTAGAGTATTTGCTTTAAGTACAAAATGCCACAGGTTCAAATCCTATCATCCCTACCAAATACTTCTATGGACAATAACAAGGATTAATTGAGAGCAATTCGAGTTGTATATAATTTTCCTTTTGTTACTATATATGCAAGGAGCATTGGTTCGGCAAGTTCTTTATAGTCATACCCCCTGTCCTAAGCATAAGTAACCGTTCAATTCGGTAGAGTGAGCAAGGATAACCCAAGCCAACTTATTTTTTTCAACAACCATGTTTGACTCACCAAAAAGTTTGAATTTCATTGGATAATTTTTATGATTTTACTGTTCATGATGAAAAGAGGAACAAAAATTATGACTCTTGAGTCTCAACAACCATATGCTTGATTGATTGGAAGTTCCAAATCAATGGGGCATCCCAATTCCATCCTCTGTCTTCCCATAATGTACAGCCACAGAGAAAATTGGACTTCAAGCAAGCTCTCCATCTTTCAATTTATACAAAAAATAAAAATAAAAAATCCTTCCTAACCAAGGAGGTATTATGTAACAAATTAATCCATCGTTTCTTTCTTGGAAATTTTTAAGAAAGCAGAAATGTTCAACTGCTCATGTTTTGCAAGTTTCCAACTATTCAAAAAGAACTGCAAAGAAACTGTTATTGACATGTCTTTTACTCCTTTACAAGTAGCTTTAGGCTTTTACTTTATGTAGGAAGATATAAGACAAATAAATGCATGGCCTAGAAAAGTAATTGCACAAGTAATAACACTGATGACAATCACATGAACTAGCACATAAAAAAAATGGATAATAAAATCATAAATAGGAATGTAATTAGGCATTTTTATCCGTGTTCCCTTCCTAATCTTTTTGAAATAACCAGGTAACTGCAAGCATGCCAAAATTAATATTGAAATAATAGTGTATACAAAGCATTCACTATAGGAATGATTTTAGATGATGCACCCCTCCTACCTTGAAGCTACTTCCTTGCGAACAGTGTAACGTATCTTCTTCTCAAAGTTACGCTCTTTTCGCTTTTCTCGGAACCTCATTAAGGATGCAATTCTATGAGGCATATCTCCACGCTGACACATATCAAAAGCCACTGAACTCATTAATGCATGAAAGCAAATTGGCATGTGGTAATGTTTAAGCAAACCTTAGTTGGGATAGAAGATGATGGAAAAGGATTTGATCCCGCCTGCATCTCACGACCTCCCAGTAACAATAGCACGGCTTGAACCTAAAATATCAGACAAAAGAAGGAAGAAAAATCCAGTAAGATTCAAAGTTTAGGACTGCAGTGAGTAAACCGAATACTAGACGGTGACAAAACCAACCTTTTCGGGAGAAACAGAATCGAAAACATACACTTCGCCCTGGAACGAGAGGGTAAGCTGATTCCCGCCTGGCTGTACTGTTACTAGAGGCTGAGTATCACCCAGATGACTCGGACCAGACAGTCCATCTGCCTCCATCTCCCCGTTCTCCACTGCTCCTACGCCTTCCTCCTCTATCCCGTGGTTGCCGTTGCTGCAGTCTGCCTCCTCGTACTGCTGCAATGCCCGCGCATCTGCGGCGGCAATCAGCTCCAATGCCTCCTACTGCGTGACCTCCATCGACATGGGACGTAAACGACACACCGGGATGAACCTGGTGGTTGACCAACATGTGTTGGGTGTGGTGGCTAGGAAAGCTCTCGATGACTGCCGGATTAACGCCATCAAGCGGGTCAAGATTTCCACTCATCCCTGGTAGTGGAGATCTTTTGCTAGCGCTTGAATTCTTCAAGCCTCTGAGTTAGATCAGAAAAAATTTAGGAACAGACAAAGACAACAAAAACAAGTCAAGTCTAACAAAAAAGCAGAATGGGAAAAAAAAGAGGACAACGTCGTGGAGGAAGATCCAGCAGAGGCGGACGGTCTGTCGACAGGACGACGTGAAGAGATTGTATGAGGAGAGGGAAAGAAAAATGGCTAGGGTTGAATGGGAAGGGGATGACATGGCGCCGAAAAGATATTCAGAGAGAGGGAAAGCAAAAACTGTGCGTGAGGGGAAAAAAGACTAAAGTCAAATACAACGGTTTTATCAAAACTGTTGTTGTAACTCCTAAAAATACGGATAAAGACAACGGTTTATAAAACAGTTATAAAAAGTATTGTCGTTTTAAAAAGAAGTGGCTCAATAACAACAGTTTTCATAAAATCGTTGTCTTTTATATTTAATGGGGAGTTCACAACGGTTTTGGCAAAAATTATTGTCTTTGAGCAAATACGCAACGCTTTCTCTTAAAACCGTTGTACTAGGGGTGTTGTCTTTTAACATTTTTGTTGTAGTGCGTATGCATAAAATAAACACATAAAATCCATAAGTAAATATGAAAAAATAATTTTCTTTATTTGAGGAGCTTCAATTCACCGATACATTAGAATGGTTCTGATCATTAATTTAGTCATTTGTCCTCATTAGTATTGATCTAAATAGGATATATACTGTGTTGTTATTGTGTAACCTAAACCCATTTAATTCAAACTCAGACCTATTAATTAAACCAAGTTTTATTTATCAATTCTGACCCTTTGGATACTTTGGGCCAATTTTAATCAAATATAGTCCATTAGAACAAATTCGGACCATTTGTCATTTGATCGGATTGGAAATTCTAGCCCAATAATTAAACTTTGCCAAATTCTATAATTTTGGCCAATTTTGATTAGCACATACCCTTTGAATTAAACCATCTCAATTAGATTCAATCTGATTTGATTGAATCTAGTTTTTGGAGTCTAATTACGCTAAACTAGTACAATTAAACCTAATAATACTTTGAGCCAGACCTGTGAGTTTGATCCAATCAAACTAGTTTAAATCAAATTGGTTTCAACCAAAACGATTTTAAAAAAAACATTTTTTTCCGCTTTTTTTATTCCTTAAACAACAAAACGTGACGTTTTTTTCCTTTAGTTTTTGATTTAACAAAATCAAACCATTCCACACGTTTTCTTTTTGTTTGATTTAATAAAATCAAACTTCCTCTTAATTGACAGAACAGATCTGGAAAAACAATCTTCTTCGTCCATCACGGTGGCCTATCGTCGACCTGCCGAGGCAGTCATCGACACTATCCGGCCACGGAAGTTGATCGCCAGCCACTTGACATGGTCGCCGGCGCCCACGACGGTCTATTTCTGCCACGACAGTCTCGGCGACAGAGAATATATATGTGACACTATCGCTTTTCCCAGCGCAACTACGTGGCCTCTGCCGTGATGTGATCACCGGAGGGATTTCTTCTTTGACAAGCAATACTTGCACGAGAGAGAAGCGAGAGAGATAAAATGTGCACGGTTTGATAAAAAAAAAAATACATCTTGATGTTCGAAGGATATATATAATCGAATGATATTTTAATAAAGAATAGTAGAAGATGATATGGAATGAACCTAACTAGCTAGTTGTTGATTGATAATAGTACCGAGTAATTCTAACAGGATATATATTTTAATTTGATTAATAAATTTATATTTACTAATAAAAAATATATCACACAGGGCCGTAGTAATTTAAAATAGGCCCATGAACTCAAGTTATTGTGTCGTTATCTCGTATTTTTTCATATATTTTTCTTGTCAATTTCTTTGAAGGCTACATTTTTTTTTAAAAAAAAAAGGAAATTACATTAGTTTTCTAGTAAACTTAATGCATGAATGTTTAATTGTTTTTCAAATATAATTTATAATTTGGTAGAGTAACCCTTCCTTTTTCCATAAACACAACTATTTAAACAAGCTTTTTAAAATATTTAAATTGAGATTTAATTATATATTTATATGACGTGAATGAGCCATACAACAAATATGATTTGTTCCTTTAATTACGTAAATACAAAGATAAACACGGATCATTAAAATCGAGCACAACGAGTGGATAAGCATGAGCCATGTTGTTTCTCTTGTCTTAGAATAACTTGCATCAATTATTGGCTGTCTCATCAATTATCACATATATGTCAAACATAAAATAGATAATGTTAATTATAATAATAGTAATAAACTTTATGATGAATTTTAAATAATTAAGATTAGCATGAACTTATTCCTGGAATCTTTAATGCACTGATTGTGAGAAAGGGGGAAAAAGTTAAAGAAAAATATTTTTAATTTATTATTTGATGTGAGCCTAAAGTTGATTTGTAGTGCAAAGTCCATATCTTTTGGAAGACATACTGAGAAAATAATTTAAAAAATAATTGAGCATGCATTGTGAGGTATCATTGAGGTCACTAGAATTCAAATTGAATTGGAACTATTTTATATTATTAAATAGTATGGATACATCATGATTTTTTTTTTCAATTTCATAGTCTAATAGATTTTAACTCTATATTTGCTACTATAATCCATAAATAGATAAAAGAGGGGAAAAAATTATTAAAGAATAACCACAGTCAATCTAAGTTTAGACATCATCAAGAAATAAAAATGTCAAATCAAAAAAATGTCAAATCAAATTTCTTAGAGAGGATGATCATATTAATTATAGATTATGTGAATGGTTAATTCTGTATTTCATATGTTGTTAACTTGATATATTAATATTATCTAATGACATAAGTTGAGATTAATTAATTATGCAATTAGAATATTTGATATCATATAAACCTTAATAACATATACTAGCACAAGGCTACTCAAATCATTTTAATTTCAATATATATATATATTGGGGTCGGTCAACAGACGCTGGAGACGTGGCGCTCCCTGCTGACTCCTCGCGTGCTCCGATGAACCTGCAGCAAAACCAAGCCGGGGGGTGTCCCGGCGACGGCCCTCCGACGCTCAAGTCAGGCGAAGAAATGGCAAAGAGTTGGCTTCAAAGATTTGGACTCGCGTACCTCCGGTGAAGAAATGGAGGCCTTATATAGACCTCTCGAAGGAGCCTGGGCACACCAATCGACGCAATCATCTGCTCTCGGCCATGCCCAGGTATGGGTCTGTCAGAAGGGCATTCCTA
>JBBMJZ010000126.1:20335979-20355511 GCA_037833815.1 Zingiber zerumbet
TTTCTTGTCTTTAGTTTAACTTTCTACTTGCTTTGTTTGTATTTCCGCTTGCGCACTAACATTGTAGAAAGAAGCGAGTATTTAGGGGTGCCGTCTATCCAACCCCCCTTTAAGCCGGCCACCGATCCTCCAACATGACATTCTTGAAGAGTCATTTAGGCTGCTAGCATTGATAGGACAATTCTGCGATTGCTCAAGGCAATCACAATTTAGAGTCTGCTAAGCTAAGTTCCATATCCACAAAGGATATTAATTGTTGGATTTCGTTTAATTATGGAGCATGCCTTTGGCTTGGTAAGTTTAAAATTAAGTTATATAAAAAAAAATTACATATATTTATTAGTTTCAATGTACTTGCATTCTTTGTATAAAGACTGCTGAATTATAAAGACTTCCCACTTGTTGAGAGGTATTTAGCAAGACTCATAAGAAGAAAGATGAGTCATTTGTCGATCGATATTCCTCAGAAATTAACGTAAGATTATTAACTTTCGTGAATATATTTGTAGAATGTATATGAAGATTAATAAAATTATTATTTTAATACATAAAGCAATGCCCACTAGAGTTGCACAGACATCTCAGCTTCGTACAGAGGGAGAGGGTTCACAATCTATTTCCACCGATGAGGTTAATAACATACATTATGATGTTATCGGTGGAAGGAAGAAGACCTCCCTTTACAGGCTCGACTCTCAGGTCAAAGTTGTCTTTGACCAGATAAGGGCTCTAGGGATTATGAGATATCCTAGTTCCTCATTTACATCTAGTTAGGTAGAATCATTGTTGGAGGAAAATGAGGATTTGCTAACTCGACTGTCATCATCGGAGGAGACGATGGATGCGAGGGACGCAGAGATACAGGAGATGCGCGAGCGTCAGACTTGAGCTGAGGAGATAGTTCATCATACACAAGCATATGCAGCAACAACGTTCACTCTTAAGGAACAGATGTCACGCCCACATCGTTTGGAGTCCCAGGAGATTGAGGATCCCGACAATATCCCTACCGAGTAGATCATTTTGAGGTATGTTATCCTTTATCTTAGTTTTTATTTTTTCTCTATATTTCAGTAAAAAAAAATATTGCTATTGTTTTTTGTTAAATTATATGTCTCTCTAATTTTATTATAATTTTCCATGATAATTTTCAAATGTTGCATATTTCTATTGTTGTATTCAAACATTCTCTAATGTGAAAGGTATATATTTTTAAAGAACATCTACTACTTTTGTTTATCAATTTACCATCAGTAGTTATTTCTTTTATAGTTTAACATCTCATTTTTATTACTGTATTCACAACTTATCAAATGATATTTCATGTAGGTTTGATGATGACTTTGTTTCTTATTTGATTAGGATATATTGTATTGGATGATATAAATTTTATCTTGTATTTGATGACATAAACTTTGTCTTGTATTGGATGATCTACTATGGATTTTTTTATTAGATATAAACCTGTATTTGAATTTAATATTATGTATCTATTGTGTATTTTAGTTCATATGGATTGTTGTGTTGTAATATTATTGTGATGTGTTGTGAGTTTGTTGTGAGTTTTGTTATAATGTATTATGAGTTTATTATGAAAACTATCGTTTGTGATTATTGTCGTAGATTAGATTTGAATGTAAATAGGGGAAATGAGAAAAATAGAGCGGTGAGGATCTTCTCTAGGGAATATTAGCAATAGAATATTGAATTATCCATCGCAATTAACGGCTGATAAATTGAAGATTAGATTTGAATGTAAACAGGGGAAATGAGAAAAATAGAGCTGTGATGTTATTCTGCAGGGAACATTAGCAATAGAATATTGAATTATCCATCACAATTAACGCCTGATAAATTGAGATGGATAATTCAATATTCCTTCGTAATTCTAATTGTTAAGCCAAAATATACTTCGGGTATCAGCAATTAACGACAGAAATTTATTTCTCGTCGCTAATATCGCAACAAAAATTTTATTCCGTTTGGCTATCAACAATTCGTCGTTAATTATAACAACGGATAATAAATATCTGTCACTAGAACATCAGCGATGAACAACTAAGCGACAATACACATTCTGTCGCTAATTCATCGCTACAGACAAATAGCGACGAATTAGTAGTAGAATGATTCCGTAGCTAAATGGTGCATTTTTTGTAGTGATAACCTTAGGAATTGGTTTATTCCTCCTCCATATTGCTATTGAGAACCATAATTGCCCATGATCATAGGGTTGTATCCTTCACCAGGAGCTCCCATTGCTGGTTGTGGAGGCAATCCTTGGTTCATTCCCATGTTTCATGGCCATCCTTGTCGATGGACCAGCTTTGCATTCGCATTCCCATTCCCATTGCGAAACTCATGTGAGGGCCAACCCTCCATAGTGTTGGAAGGGGCTGCAAGAACACTTGCACCAACTCTCCCAATACCAGAACCGAATCCCATAGCTTTGCCCATGGTGGTGGTGGAAAGTGGAGCAGCATAAGTCTTCTTCTCTTCTGCCCATTTATCTTTTTGGTTTATCGAATCAAAATCTACATCGATATCCACATGAGGATTGATTTTAGCTACAAAGGGTAAGGGACAAAATGAGGCTCAACAAAGATTATCAATATTCAAGGAGTGTGGGTACTTCATCAAACTGTTGGAAAATCTCGAGACATGGAGAAATTTGTTGAATTGAAATTACTCGAATTCAATTTCAAACTTATCTATTGAGAATACTAAAGCTTATAATCTCAAGCAGTTAAACAAAGAAAGATGGGCTACTTGAAATGACTGAGCTATCTTATATGGTTAAGTTGCAGAGGCAGCTGAGCTGCCGAGTTAGAGTTGCAGAGTCAGTCAAGTTACCGAGTTGCAGAGTCGGTCGAGTTATCAAGCCACAGAGTTACAAAGTAATTGGGAAGTAATCCCGAGTCCGAATTAGTTTTCGAATGCTCGAAAATAAAGAAGTTGAGACCTGTGTTCAACTTAGCTTCCTTAAAATAGATTCGCCCCTTCGGTTGTACTTTGAGATTATAAAGGACGTTTGTTTCCCAAAAAACAATGGCAAACCCGTGATCACTACCAAGCACAGGTCAATCACAGCAAACTGAGAAAGTACATGAATGCTGTCACGAGTAGAGCTGCAAAGTGGGTGTACGACAGAGAGAAAGAATGGGGAACGAAGGTGGAGGAATTTCTTTACTTTTGTATTTTTCATGTACAACTCGCTCAATATCACATATTCCTTATATAGGAGCACCCACCCTTGGTAGTGTTAAATGGCCGAGTAAAGGCCATTTATCACTCGGATTGAAACTTCAGCAGTCGACCTTCACTCGACGATTACAAATTCTTACATTAATCACTCATTAAAACATTTGTTTATGCATCAGCAACAAGCAAAAGAATTATTCACGTGCCAAAATATTGATAATTTTAGTAAATTTTGCCTCAAACTATCCAGCATTCAACACGCGTAGATCGGGCACGCACACGAATTAATTAATAGACTAGTTCGGAATTCACCGTGCGTAGGTCACGCTCACACACAAATCAACTTAGTTCGGTATAATTCAAGTCCTAGATTTGCACCCCTTACGAATCCACGTTTGTGTGAGAGCTTTTTTCCATGTATTTGTTCACAATATCAATATTTATAAATCAATATAAACCAACTAAAATACCTTAATTAAACCTTTTAAGACGAAACTAAAATCTCATTTACAATGGAATCTCCTTTCTTTCCATCTCTTTCCATTCACATTTCAAACACAAACATACTACACAGTAATTACATTTAATTTGTAGAGTTTCCATGGACAAACAAAAAAAAAAGACCAAGAGCTCAAACACTTATGTCCAGATATATTCAGATAGACTAGCCCCTTAATGTCTCTACCTAAACTGTAGATCTAGTTTCGAACCTGTCTTCAGTGTAGCATGTTCATAGATGATGATGTTGATGTAGGAGTAGAAACTTCTGTAATAATGGGGGTATACAAACTAGGAAGCGAAAGAAGATTCAACCAGTTGGTAGCAGCAATGTTACCTGTGACTGAAAATAAGCACCAGATTGTGGAAAGTTGTTGCGTTGTATATGACTCAGAGTGATAGGTTAAGCTTCGTGAATAGGAGCAATGGTTGCTGCTCATATTTACCAAGTCATTTCTTGGCTAGGGCACAAGGGCTTCAGAAGGCAAAGTTATTGCACTTGTATATCATTGTGATGACTATTCGATATAGGATTGTAGACAATGCCACCAAATGAACCATCATAGCTGAAGCTTGTTGTTGTCTGTAACATGCATGGAACCCCTTGTGCAAATCGGTTAGGCTGTGCAAGAAATAAAAATAGAAAGAATCCTGCTCGATTAGAATGTATACTGATACAGGAGGCAATCAGAGGTGGCCACGTAGCACCATAGCTCAATAGTTCTGCTAATGTGGTAGTCAAAATCATTGGAGAGTCATTTGCCCTAACTTCAAGAAGGACCTCAACTCCACAGAGCCTAGCTTTGATACGTTTTTGAAGGGACCCATGACTCCAAAGGGGCCCTTGACTACGAAGAGACCCCCAATTGGTCCCAGACTCCTTGAAAAATTCCCACTTAGCTCTTTGATGTCAGACAAGATAGCGATTATTCTACGGATAGATGAGAATGGAAAATTGAGGAGAAAATAAGATAAGAACTCGAAAAAAAAGAGAAAAATCCCTCTATTTGCAAAAAAAAAAAAAACTTTATTAATAATTGAGGGATAAATCCTTATACAATTAAACAAGTGTTTATTTAGACTCTAAACCCAAAGACAAAGAAAGAAAAGAAACTCAATATATGAACCTCAATTTCTATCTTATAGAGAAAGAAAATAATGTCGGTGTAGGTTGCACTAATAATCTAGTTTTGATGTATGACAAATAGGTTAAAGTTAAATGTGGTGTTTGTCTAATTGCTTTACCGAGTGTGCAGGAATTGACAAGTCCAAAAGACCGGATATCAGGCTAACATCCAACTAGGTCAGCGGGACCGGATAGTTAGTGCGAAGTTCAGATAGGTCGACGGACCGACCGAATATCTGGCAAAAAGTCCAGATAGGTCGACAAGCCGACCGAATAGCTGGCGAGAAGTCTAGATAGGTCGACGGGCTGACCGGATATCTAGCAAGAAGTCTAAATAGGTCAACGGGTTGACCAGATATCTGGCAAACTGGTAAGTAAAGGTAAGTTACTAGAGGAGAGTGACTAAGTGAGGATGCGTCTCGATTTAGGGGACAGTAGGCGTCTGTCCAGTTTATGTCCATTTCGGATCCCTAATCTAAGACCTTGACTAGTTTCGGGTCCTGAGTGGACATGAATTAATTATTACTGCTTATTATTATGCTAACACTTGTCTTGTAGGTCATTATTTGGTTTATTGGACTAACATTATTTTATAGGACAAAGGAGCAAATTTGTCTTCAGATGAACAGTGTTCGAAGGCTATGGAAGGTGCCTTCCATAGCTATGGAAGGTGCCTTCCAAAGGATGAAGTTTGGCGATCGAAACAGATAAGGCACAACTTTTACCACTGCGTACTGAGTTCTTAAAATTGAAAAAGATAAGTTTTTTTTTAAAACCATATGATTCACCACCCCTCTCACGTGCGACTCGATCCAACAAATAAAACCTTCTAAAAAAGAAATTTTCTTAATAGAAATCGAAATTAACAAAATAGAACACATATAGACAAATCATAACCTATAAATAATAGAAATACCAAAATTACCTAAATAACATGAAAATAGAAATTACTAAAAATAGTTAAAAGATATTCGGAGGCTCTGATAAGGGCCTAACGTTGTTTTTTGGGTTTGAAACTTGGTGATTACAAATTTTCTGATAATTAATTTAGATCTCAAAATTCTACATGTGTGACCACGAATAAAGTTTGATTCTGTGTCCCGAGTCAAAAATTATAATCCTTTGAAGTTCATGGGATCGTATTGGGTTGATCTTGCATCACGCTCTGATTCGAAGAAGGACCCCGACTCCACGCAGCCCTAACTCTGACAGGTTCCCCGACTCCGAAGTACACCTTACTCTTAAGGGACCTCCGACTCCAAAGGGATCCCCGACTCCGAAGAGGCCCCTGATTGGTCCCAAACTCCTTGAAAGAATCCCTACTTTCAAAGGGAACCCACTCAAAGGAGAACATTAGCCATCGCTCACAGAAGATGTAGGTAATGCTATCGTTTAGCCCGGAAGTCATGGGTAGCACCTTCATGTATTTTAGGAGTTGTGAGTAACATGTGGAGAACATAGAAACACAACTGTCACTCTATTAAAGGTAGCTCACTCCTGCAAGTAAAGTACGCGCACACACGCATCCAAACATTAACTATTGTTCTTCATTATCCTCCCTCCACTATCGAAAACTGATTTGAATATCAGAGTGATTGTGCTGAAAAACTCCTCAGCCATCATTCTAACCTGCTCTCCCTAGTATTCTCTCTCCAAGCTCCGACGGATCTCTCCATAAGTCCCCATCGTTTTTGGTGCAAGACGACCTAGTCAATGCCTACTCATTGGTAACTCGTTTGTTGGCGTTCTCAGGCATAATGGTATACAAAATAAGAAAATATAAACAAAAAAATGGTAAGCCATACCAGAAAAACTTGAAGGAAAACTTCTGCAATATTGAACGAGAGTTTTATGCTAACTTTCAACTGCAATTTGTACTAGTATCTAGAAGATGAGACACACCTGATTAAATCCAGCAGGCACTGATGATTTGGCTGCAAAACCTGTTCCAAAACCTGAATTTTCCAGCAGATCTGTTTTGAGTCCAGTGTCAGTTATCGTCAAGGGCACCAAAGCAAGCGAGTAAAATCGAATCTGATACTGATGTTTATCCAAATAAGTCCATCTCAGGGCTACCTGCAGCAGGTGGAGCAACTGATTAGAAGAAGAAACAAGACAAAGGTCATGCTTATTACAAGTTCCACAAGGTCAACAACAAATAATGCTTTGCCCATTAATACAATAAGAAGAAAATCAGTTTGGTCTACACTCTTGAAAGAACTCATTGTAACGAGATAGTAATGCACTTCCCTGTAGCAGGAAATAGAAATGCACTTGTACAAAACAATGATATGTTGTCGTAAATTATGTGTATATGTATAAACATTGACTAAATAAGACCATACTCTCCTATAGCTTTGGAAATAATAATTTACCTCAGGTTACAACAGAAACAGACGACCAATTTAAACAAAGCTTAACTAACTCGGTCATGTTCAGTTAATAGTACAAAGTTCAAGTCAGTGCTTCAGTTAATAGTCTGTACATAATAGAATAATATCTCGGGTTAAAGGCTTAAAGGAGATCAAATGGAATGAGCTTAAGCATATAATTACACACCAAAGATTTGTATGAATACCAGTCAGTGCCCATATGTAGTTTGCAATATGCAGCTTGCACAAATTTCAACTATTTGCTCATAAATTTTTCACAAGTTTATATTTGAAAACTTGGACGTTTATCAACATCATTATTGTTCAGCTTTTTTTTTTCCCTTCCCTTTCATTCTGTTTATTCATCATTTTTTTTCTTGAACTGCAGAAGTAGAAAGGTATAATTGAGCAGCAGATCACACACTTCAATTTAGAAAAGAAAGTAGTATTCCTGAGCTTTGAGGATAGCCACAATATGCAACTAAATGGACGAGGAGGATAACAATCAATTATCACATAACAATGCAATCAAATCCAGATGATTTGCAGCTTCATGAGAAACAATACTACAGAAGTTTCAATTTGATTTTGACAAATAAAATGATATATATATCAATGTAGTACGAGCTAAAACTTACCGAATTGAGTGGTTATCATCATCAAAGGAACGGTTTCTACCGAAGCTCATATTTCTTGAACCATAATCACCTCCTCTATGCTCATCATCCCTATAACCATCTCTATCATAATGCTCGTCAGAGTACCTGCCATAACGGTCTTCCTCTCGAGCATATGAATCTTTAAACTCTGCCACTTGTATCATCATCTTTGTATCCCCAATCTCTATCCTTTCCATTACCATACTGATCATCATATCTACTAGGCTTGGATGTGAACCAGGCCTATTTGAGTATGTACTTTGAAATTTTAGAATTAAGAAAGCTTACTTTTCACGGTTAACAGCAGCTTTTTGCCTGACTTCCTGTAACCATTCTTTATCATTAACTAGAGCTAGTTCATTGTTACTAGTTCATTACAAGGGAATTGCAATGGAAAAAAAAAATGTGTATCTGAAGAACTGCATCAGTATACGGGGGTAGATAAAGTACATGCTAGTTCATTGTTACTAGTTCAAAGGCTTTCTTCATGATCCGAAGAGGACTAGTTCAATACTTTCTATACAAACTATCTTCCAGAACAACAGAAATATTTTAGTACTTTATTAGAAGCTAAAAGAAAATTGACAGAGTAAGGCACAACTTATCCTGTTCCTAGATAAAACCAAAAAAGGCATGGCAGATGGTGCATATCATGATAAATTAGTTTAGAACTTGGATGTATTTTAATTACAAGGGAATTGATATGCTCTCTGACCCACCGTCTGCTACTGGATAAATTTCATCCTACCTGTACAGGCAGTCCCTGCACCTCTCACAATAAGATGGTGAAATCCACTGATCAAGTGTAGGTCTTACCATCTCATTGTGACAGGTACAGGCATTACCTATAGGTAAGATCAAATTAATCCGCTATCGGAAATGATTTGGGCATCCGAAGTGCATGTGCTTGAATCGCTTTCAGATATCCTGACCACTCAGTTGTGGACGGACGGTCGGGGGAGTCTCTATTAATTACAACGTCCAACATGTATCCAATTTCCAGGAGAATGGCCAAGTATTAACCCGGGAAAACTAAACTAAGATTAATGAGAAGATAAATTCTGCATCAATTACACTTAGATACGTGTCGTATACTAAGATTAATGAATTGGTTAATCACTTAATCTGGTCAAACTTCTAGATACGTGTCGTATACTTGACTGCAACTCGGCCACGTCACCCTCCTAGAAACCCGGTCCGATTGATTCGATTCAATTTCTGTGCTTCAAAATTAGGACGAACCGGACGGTTCATGAAAATTTCAAGTAGGGCCATTCGGTATCGGAATTAATTTCAATTTAAATATATCAAACCGAATTTAAATCATTTCGAACAATAATGCAATTCAACTCAAATCAAGATTTAAACTCGAGCTCAGATTCCATTGTATTTTTAATCTTTAAATCAAATTTATAAGGGAATTCTTCCTTTGAATACTTCAGAACTAAAATTACGCAAGTGCTCCAACGATTAAATCAAACACAAGCAAATACAATCATAAATCATCGTTAATTATTAAGGAACACTTCCAGTATATATAATCCAAGAACCACTTAGATGAAGGCAGTGTAGATAAGCACTTTTACTGCACTTTATCCAGATAATTCAGATAGTAGTGATATAACAAGAAAGGTGAGCTGATCGAAATGGTTTAATACTTTGGCGGCGCCATTTGGGTTGGAAGCAGACCGAAACGCTTCTTCAGAAGCACCCGTTGCCTTGAATACTTGTCGTCTGGAGAGAAACGAGCTGTATCACCACAAATAAAGGTAAGCAAAAGCATGCTTTGTGAAAGATAGAATTTCTATAGTTCTAAAATTTTAAGATTATACCACAGACCACAATACGGTGGATCATCAATTTGTCCTAGGAATGGTATGGTAGTAGAGAAAAGACAACTAGTTAGTCAATACAATACTATCGTACTGCAATAATAACACCTTTAACACCTATCAGATTTAGATGACTTCTATTTGAAGTGATGGGTCCTAGAATTTAAGCACAAACATTTATAATTATGTATCTAGAATATATATTATTCAGCCAGTAGTGAATCAAATATGAACATCTAGAAACAAATTGCTTCTCCAATTTTCTAATAGTAGTTTGGGTTTTAGATAATTAAGTTTGCAAATTTTCAGTGGTACACGGATAATACATAATTATAGATTAAAATTAACGTCCATATCAGAATCAACCGAGGCAAAAAATCTCAACAAGAAATTCAAAGTCATCTTTCATTTTTTATTATATGTAGCAGCAGCAGCATCATCATATTCCACCTCAATATGGCTACGTCAATGCTATCAAAGCTCGAAACTAACAACCAACGGAGTCAGGTGTTGTTGGTCCTATGTCAAAATAAATAGATATTCACATTTCTTGTTTCCTATTTCATTTTAATTCTAAATGAAACTACATAGGCAATAATTTGTATTTTTATAGCAGAGGGGAAATATGAATCTATATCTTTTTATTATGAATCATGGTAGGGGTCAAATGAAATATGTATATTTGTTAAATAGATTACGTTGTTAAATAGAATATTAACATACACGGATGATCAAGACACTAGAAATGAAAGGAGGAAGAAACACAAATAAGAAGACATGCACTGTAAAGCTTACCCGGATGTGCAGATTGGGTTGGCAATCCCACTGGCGTCTCTTTCTGCCCAAAGAAGACAGAACACTATTAGTGAGTCATGAAAAGCCAAATCAGAAAACAAATTTCCCAGCAGTAGTCGACATGAAGCTTATAAAGAATCCATGTAAAAGAACCAAAAGGCAAGCAATCAATGAATAATCCACATCTACTGAAAGAATTCTGAAAGATGAATGACAAAATCATCTCTCATTTTTTCCGTTCCACATAAACCTATCAGGTATATATAAAATGAAGCGAAAACAACAAATTTCTTGGCAGTAATCAATATGATGTAAAATAATTCATGGTAACGAGCCAAATGGCAAGATATTAATGGATATTGCATTTTCACTTAAAGAATTCTGAAAGTAGAATAACAAAGCCATTTTTTCATTCGACATGAACCATCAGAGATTTGAAAAAGGAAAAGAAACAAACTTCCCAGCAGGAATTAACATGAAGTTGTTGAAGAATCCATGTTAGAATGCCAAATACCAACTATTAAGACATTTCCAACTAAAGAGTTCCGATGGAAAACAAGCATAATCACCACCAATATCGTTTCCACATAAAACCAACAGAGAAGTACAAAGGAAAAAAAAAAAAACGTAACCTTGGTGGTATAGACCTTGTCCCCATTCTCATTGATGTAGAACTGGAGGTACATCTTCGCTGATCCCCAATCCCTTCGAATTTCTACATATTACATCGCGAAAAAGAAGTTTCAAAAATTTGCCATCCTAATCGAACGGCGCAGGCAGGATTGGGCGACGAGAAAAGACATGAGAATAAAGAGAATCAGCCAGTGAGTGATGTAAACGAAAGAGTGAGAAAGGAGAAGAGCAAACCAGTGGATGTCGACGATTACTGGCGGAGGAATGAGTCGGCGGCGGCAATAAGTACGACGTGGGTTTAGGGTTTTAGGAGGTTCCGATATTTAAGACGCGAATAACTGGTCTGTTTCCTTTTTACAACCGATGTAAAATCGAGATCAAGGTACTTTCTTATGCACACCCAAATCATTACCTGCTACAAAATAGAAATAAGGCCGAGCCCACGTCGGCTCCACCAGGCGAAGTCAATCTTTCCGCCAATTGTGAGGCTGGTAAATTTGGTTAACTAAGTTCTTTTTCTTTCAGCCAGCATCGCGACGGAAGAGAAAATGATCATCGAACCATTGGCATCGATTTCTGATCGTTTCGAAATGTGGGGACTCGTTCTCTTTTTCTGTGGATTGGGAGGTAGGGTAATCTTGCATTTGTTACCAATAATTTTGTTGTTCGATTCATTCAGCGAAGTTTTTTAGAACTTTTCTTTTATTTTGTGCTGGAATTTGTGAGGAACCGCCATGGCGAGTAACACGTGGATTCTCTTATTGGCGAGGAGCTAGGCAAGGTTGGAGGAGAAGATAAAAAAAGGACTACTCCCATCAAAATATTGGTTTTTCTAGCGGTGGCGGTACTCCTCTTCTTGTCATTAGTGTATGTTCATAAGAACTTTCGTAATTTGCTCATATTTCTGACTGACGATTCAAGTAGATGCAACCTTTGTATTATTTTGGTTGGCAGACTTGACCCGAGAATTTCTTTTCGCTTAGCTTTTGTTTGTTTGCTTTTGACTGCTTTGATATCAGTTCTCGGAGCAGTGTCCAGCCATAGATGTCATATTGAGAAGAGGAACTTAGCATCATTAGGAAAAGGACTAAATAACTGACCTGTTTGAAGCAATCAGTCTTTATTTTTCAGCTAAAGTTTTGAAATATTAAGAAGTTTCCTGATATGAAACTTAGATTGTTTATGGTTATTTCTCTTATATTTTACATATTTGATACTGGAAACTCTAAGGAATGAATCAGTTTACCCGTAGTTCTGAACTGAATATTTGCTTAGAGCTCATATCTTGATTGTTAATAGATATGACTCATTTCATACCTCTTTTCTGTTTGTCATATATATGTCCTAATACCTTGGTGAGAATGGAAGCCACTGTTATGAATCAACAAGAATCATCTATCTACTGAGAATTATGGAGACTTTTTTTTCATCTCATTGACGGTAAGTACTTTTCTTACTTACTGTTCTAAATTCTCATACCTATGATACTACTGCATACATATCTATGTATGTGATAACTAAGGTTTTCTTTTCCTATTCACAGATGAGAATGAGTGATTGGTGAATCAATCTGAAGCAATAAGCTTATTTTTCTATTCTGTATATTGCACTAGCTTTAATTTAATTAAATGGCTGTTAATTAGAGGAGTGTTATGCTGTCCAGGTCCACCTGCAGCTTTATCTTTTCCCTCTGTGCTTTTGCAACAATTCAAAGGAGCTGACCAAATGATATGACATTCCTGTTAGTGTGAGATGATATATGGTTGGGATCGCTAGAGAGGGAGGGGGTGAATAGCGAACATGCGATTGAAACCCGTCTATCTTTCTCTTGCTAATTTCTTAGTAAAGACTCACACATTAGTAAAGAAAACAAATAAACAAATAAGTAAACAAACACAAGCATACCATGATGACACCGAGATTTAGTTGGTTCACAACGCGCAGGTTGCTACGTCCAAGGCCTATGCACAAAACATTATCTACTATTTTTCTCCTCTTCGGTAAAGAGTCAGAGGTAGAGAAACCTCTTTATACAACAGAGAATTCTAGGAGATTAAGAGAGTAAAGTAAATGAAGAGGCAATGATTCGGAGCTTGTTTTTGTGTGTTATGTCTTAATCTCAATCCTCTGGCCCCCATTTTATAGCCTCCACCTCGAGTTTATCACTGTGTTGACATAGCACGTTCGGTCGACCGGTAAACCCTATTTGATCAATTGGAAACTGTTGACTCAGCTTCTTCGTCTCATCGACGAACAAGTCATTTTTATCACTTCTGTTGACGTGGTAGCTTTCCGATTGACCGAATCACTCTCCAATCGCCGATTCTCAATCAAATTGGACCTTCAAGTTGGATCACAATCCACATGGGTTTTCAGCCGATCGTACACCTTTTTCGTTCGTCTAATCCCCATGAATAACCTGTTCAAATAGATAAGAGGAGGTTATTGTGCATTGGTTGATTGGATGTGTTTTTCAGTCAATCGGAATCATATTTCTCATCATCTGAAACTCCTGAATCAGGTTAACTACAATCGAGTTTGCCTTTAACTACAATTGAGTCGGGTGTCTTTCTCGCTCCACCAATGTACTCTTCCTCCAAGCTTCTCGTACCTCAATAGTACCGAGCTCGTCTACTCCCTTCCCATGTCCTCCTTTCTTAGTTACATCTTTTGCTTCAAGTTCGACTATTTCGATATTGCTAGTTCTTCCGGTCCCTCAAGTGTCTCACATCATCTATCACTGTATTCCATCGAACCCTGAATTATCGGGTAGTCATTTGTGTTCTTCTAAGTCTCTGCACACTTAGACACACATATTAAACAGTAAACACAATAGCAAGGCCTAACTTAAACTCATTTAACCAAACATCAAAATTGTGGTCCACCCACTTCAGGCACCAATGATTTCCTCTTCAAACGTTCGAGGTACTAACAATTCCTAGCCAATTCTTATTGTTTACATGAATACACACATTCTATATTTTAGTTTGATACAATTTCAAGTTTTAGCCTTGAACTTTTGATACATTGCGGAGCACGTTATCTCATACATTTTTGCAGTCATTTGATGTTTGTGTGAATAAAGACTTAAGTGCTGGTTGTCCCAGATATGGTCTCAATATTGACTCTCATTTTTTGTTGATGTGGTGTGGTTTTCTAAATTTATTCTTGGAAGTAAGTTCCGAGAACTGTTTGTAAATAATATAAGTTAACAGAGCAATTCAATCCTGTGATGAGGAAAACAAAAGACGGTATCGTAAACTTCAATCATGAGACTATTATGCCGCAATTTGATCAGATATTTCTGACTTAACTCTTCCAACTCAAATGACTCACTTAAGCCTACACAGTGCGTGCATGTTAATCTATAGGTACCCAGACACTATATACCGGTGCATGATATCTACACACGTTAAATTTAATCTAGCTCAATTTGTTTATTGAATTTAGCCATTTAATCCATATTTATTGTAAAATTATGTCATTTCCATAGAATTTCTTATATTTCTTGTATGTTACTGTTGAACTCTTTTATTTTCGCCAATTTTCAATACCTATCCTGCTTTATCTTTGACCCTAGTTCTTTTGTAGTGGCATAATCATAGGCTAAATCTCGTTTCATCTTTGTTGGAATGGCCAAAATTTATCATTTTGCCCGTTGACCAAACTTGAATTATGTTAACATAAAGAAACTATACAGGTCTTGTCCATGTTAACTAAACTAGGATTGTAGAGCATGTCTAAGCTTGCATCATTTGGGATTGACAAGATCTTCTTAATTTCCCATGGTCACACTATTGCATTTTATTTCTGCTTGCCACAAGTTTGTGCCAACGAGAACAAAAGGGTTGTCAAGAGATCTTATCTCGCTTTTGGACTTTAGTCCCTACTAATATTCCAAGTCCCTGCTCAGTTTAGACCTTTTTGTTTTACAGCTTCGTCAACAATTCAAGATTCAAATTTATTCTGCTCGTCGACCAATAAATAAATTGGAATGACATAGAGAACTATATGTTGGATCATTACGCACGTGAGAGGGGGGTAGATCACGTGGTTTTTAAAACACTTTATTTTTTTCAGTTTTATGAAAACAAGTATGTTGCGGAAATAAGGTAAAATAGAAACTGAAAAGGCACAGTACACGAGGAGTTACTTGGTTCGGAGCCTTCGACGACTCCTACTCCAAGACCCAGGTCCCACAGACGGGTAATCCACTAATGACCTCTTTCGGAACCGCCAGAAGAGGGAATCGAGTAAAAAAAAGCGAGGATAAGTGTAACAAGCTACACTTTTCTTTAAGCAGCAGTTAAGTACAAAATCAAACTTTTGTTACCCAACACTTTTGAAGATAGTCGGATCGAGCTTGGTGTTGGACGGCTCCTCAGCAGTAGTCGGGTGCATTGTGCAGTAGCGTCGTAGCAGAGCAGCAGCATGAAGTTGGAGCAATTGGGGCTTCGAACGAATGTGCAAAAGCTTGTAGAAGAGTTGTGTTGAATGCATTGGCCGAAACTCTCTTTTATTGAGTATTGAAGGCGCCTTCCATGGCACTAAAGGCACCTTCAACCCTCCAACTTTTATTCCGAACAGCGCGCCTCTTATCTTCGATGAAGTCCTTAATGTTATCCAACCGAAGGTGCCTTCAAGCCTCTCCAAGGAACCTTCCATCGCCCAACCTAAGGTGCCTTCAAATGCGTTGAAGGCACCTTGGGTAGTATTCACCGGAGACTGAATTTGCCCATTTTGCCCTGCAAAATGTGCTAGTTCAACAAAAAAATATCTAACTTACAATATAAAGTAGCACAATAATAAGGTAGCAGTTTCGTGTCTTTTCAAGACCAAGAACTAGTCATGGTCTCAGTTTAGGTTTCCAAAATGGACCTAAACTGAACCTGTGCCCAAAGTCCCCAATTGGGGCTCGTTCTCATTAGAACATCCTCCTTAAGTGACTTACCTTACTTACCATGCAGAATCGCTTGACTCTTCCTTGGTCCACCAGGTCTTTTCGCCAGTTGTCAGGTCCGCAGACTCAACTGGACTTCGGCTAGCTGTCAGGTTCCGCGGACCCAGCCGGACTTCTCGACAGATATCAGGTCACTCCTTGATCTATCTGGACTTCTACACCAGCTATCAGGTCCTCCAGACCTAGTTGGATTTCAGCCTGATACCAGACTAGTTAAGTCCTGCACCAGGTTAGATCAACAACACATTTAACTTTAATTCACTTGTCATTCATCAAAACTCAGGTTTGACCATTGGTGTCAAATGCACTAACAATCTTCCCCTTTTTGATACAATGACAACCTGTGTTAAAGTTAGAAAAAAATATGCAAACAGAAATAGCACAAAAAAAATGAATTAAAAGAAATCAAAAATGATTTTGGTTGTGTTTATTCTCTTGATCATTTTTAGGGTTAAATTGGAAAAAATTCATAATTTTCTTTTTCTTAGTTAAACCCTAACCCTCCCTCTTTATCATTCATAAAAAATTATGCACATAAGTAAGTGTTAGCGAATAAAAGGGAGGATGTAGAAAAATTAAAACAAGTAGGCATATCAAGTAACGAATTTTTCAAAGGTAAAGTTTTTCATAAAAATTTACAAGTCTATTTCAGGGAAAAGTTAATGATAAGAAAAATTTTCAAAGTATTTAAGGAAATTTTGAAAGGAATTTGCAAAATTCGCAAAAGGTTTTCAAAATTTTGAAAATTAAATTTTTTAAAAACAAAATATTTTGCAAAGATAAATTTTGCAAGAATTTTGCAAACCATTTTTCAAAACACTTATTAAAAGTAATTTTCAAAATAATTTATAAGGTGGTGTTGCAAAGTAATTTTTAAAGTTTCATTTTTCAAAGAAACTTTTAAAAAGAGTTTTTTAAATTATTTTTTCAAAACATTTTCAAAGCAATAAGCTAAGAGAACATTGTGAAAATGCATTTTTTAAGGGGTTTTCAACGTAAATTTAAAGCAAGTTTTTGAAGAAACTCTACAATTACTTTTAAAGTATAAAGTAATTTTCAAAACATGTTTCAAAACATCTTCAAAGAAATTATAGAATAATTTTGGAAATATTTGCAAAATACGTTTCACTAAAGTTTCAAAAGAATTTGCAAATCCACAGTTTGAAACAACTTGCAAAAAAAATCCTCCCCCTTGAAATAATATTTATCTATAAAATTGTCCTTAAATGTCTAACCTGTAATTACTAACTACCAGAAGATATCACTTGGTTAGTCAAGTTAAGTATTGTTGTCCAGTTATATTTTTACTGAAAAAAGACTACATAATTTGATCAATGTACTTTTGTATTTTTTTTGTCCAGACTTATGTTGATGCACTGATATAAGCATCTGAAGTTCAGGCAAAAAAGCCTACACATCTAGTTTTTGGATACACAATCAAGGTAGACCTAGTGTACTTGTGAGATGCTCGTTGCCTAGATCTATAGGATCATGCTTTCTAAGGATTCGTCCTAGACTAAGGCCAATATAAATTTTGAAACACTAGGGAAATGGGAATTTGAGAAAACATAAGTAATGAATTTTCCTAAAATTTGAAAGTTGTTTAAGGAGAAACACATTCTACTCTTTAATTAAATTTTCAAAAAAGAATTTACTAGATTATCCAAATAAAGCAGTTAATAAGTAACTGAATAGATAGATCAAGTCAAGCAAACAAACAATATATACAAGTGCACTAAACAAAATCATATCTAGTTATAATCGACAGGTGGAGATGGGGGTTGATCAGTCACTCGTAAAGCCTGAAGTATAAACTACATCTGTAGGTCTAGTTGCCTAAATCCAGTGGTCACTGGTCATGCCCGCCCACCCCCCCCCGGAGAGAGGTGAATCCCTCCAAGATTGACTGTTGGATCTGTGCAAAAGACTCCTCAAGTCTAGCAAGTCGATCCTTTATGAAAAGCAAAGTAATATTGGCATCTCCTCCCCATGGTTGTAGTTGCCTCGTCGACCTCAACTGGAATGACGGGTGGAATACCCTCATCGACCTCGTCCAGAATGGCTCGCTGAGGACCCACTCTCCAAGCCAATCCTCCCAAAGCGGTAACCCCTATATGCACTAATTCAAGCTAACGTTGACTAATCTCATCATACGTGCTAAGGGAAGTAAGTACACCCTGGGTCATATCTACTCCTATGGTCGAAAATATGAAAGTTAAAATGTGATAGTAGGGCATATGAACCTGTCTCCTAGTGATGAGACTGTATACATGAATGATATTCTGAAACATATGTAATGCAATGTCGATGTCTGGCATAGTGCATAAAGGAGGAAAGAAAGTGAGGGTCGCATTATCACAACATTGCGAGATGTGATCGACAAAACGCAGGGTAGGTTGAGGTAAGCAACTGGAGGAGCGACAGTGAGGTCGTGTTCCTGAAAGGAACAACCTAAAGTCGCTGATCTAACTGAAGAAATCGGGAAGGTTTCTAAGTTGAGATCAAGACAGTTGAATTATCTATTATTATTACTCATGCATTTATTATTACTATCTAAATATATATTTTGCAGGATTATCGTCTAACACTATTTTGTAGGTTCAACCTGATCGGTCGACTGAACCAGATGATCAATCAATCGAACAAGGCTAACTCAGAGCAGATACAAGTTTAAACCAAAATAGAGCATGGCCCAATCAAGCTTTGATCGGTTGACCGAACCCTGATGACTCAGCACAGTTCAGATCGATTAGAAACAGAAGGAAACTAAACTGATCGGTTAACTGAACCAAAGATTTGTCGACTGAATGATCACCTCATCAATGCAGCATTAAGTGCGAATCTCAGCAAATCTCGACGAACAGGGAAGGATTCTATTTGATCGACCGAAAAGAAGGATCGGTCGACCGAACCCTTAATGGTCATTTAATGTTAAAGATCGAATCAGCATCAGATCTTAGTGAAGATGGAAGGATATTGGTTCGGTTGACCAAACCTAGGGATCGATCGACCGAATATCGATGATTCTTATAAAAGAGAGCTTGAGGTCCGAGGCTAGGGAACACAATCTGATCAGTTTGAATTTCATCTCTATGCAATCTACTCGTGCTACAAGTCTCCTACACATCTCCAAGCAAGTACTCCATCCGGAAGCGCCGACCAAGTCTCAACTTCTACTTTTGTTGGTATATTAATTTAAGCTTGCATTGTATTTATTTATTAATAAGATAGTAGGTTGTTACTATCTTACTCATTTGTACGCATTGCTTCTTTCCAAGGTTTTTGGAAAGAAGAGTTTTAGTGGATTGCCCATTAGTGCGATCAAGGATCACGGGCCTTGGAGTAGGAGTCGACCTAGTTTTCGAACCAAGTAACCAAACTGAGTCTTTTACTTTCCGCTGCATATTCTGATTATCTTTAAAATAAGAAAAGAAAAGTTTTTAAAAGTGTGATGTT
>JBBMJZ010000126.1:20356109-20390235 GCA_037833815.1 Zingiber zerumbet
GAACGAGTGCGATCGACCGAATCCAAGGATTGGTCGACCAAACGTTGACCATTCTTATAAAAAAGAGCTCAAGCTCCGAGGCTCAGGAATGAATCGGTTCTGAGTTCATCTCTGTGCAAAGTTGCTGCTCGTGCGACAAGTCTACTACTCATCTCCAAGTAAGCTGCTGCTCCATCCAAGAAGTACCGACCCAGCTTCATCCTACATCTAGTGTTGGTATATGTTTATTTAGCTTGCTCTGTACTTGTAGGTTGTTACTATCTTACTCATTTCATTGTACGAATTGCTTCTTTCCGAACTTTTCAAAAAGAAGGGTTTTAGTAGATTGCCCAACGGTGCGATCAAGGATCACGGGCCTTAAAGTAGAAGTCGACCTAGGCTCCGAACCAAGTAACCAAAACGTGTTTTTACTTTCCGCTGCATTACTTTGGTTTAAATGTTAAAAACAAAAAGTTTTTTAAACGCGCATATTCACCCCCCCTATCGTACTTTCTCAATCCTACACCTTCAAGCTCATGGAAGGCGCCTTCCATGTTCATGAAGGCGCCTTCAATCGTCTCGACAAGAGTTTTGCCGCCTCGCCATAAGGCACCTCCGACTCTATTGGAGGCGCCGTTATATATATATATATATACACACACACTATTTTTTACGTTGAGTTTAGGTACTTAAGTTGGTTTAATTAGGTTTAAATTTTGAATTTTAATTTAAGGTTTTTAGGTTAAATTTTAACTTTTAAGTTTTAGTTTAATTTTAAATTTTAAGTTTAAGTTTAGGTTTAATTTTAATTTAATTTAATTTAATCATCTCACCCAGTCTAAGTTTTCAGACAAAGGTATCTTATCGTTTTGTGAGATGAGTTAAGTTTGATTTTTTGGAGTTGGTTTAACTTGTGTTAGATTTAAGTTTAGCTTTGGGTTAATCAAGTAGATATTCTTTGAATAAATTTCTAGGTTGTGGTGAGTCACACGGACATCATTAGAGTAACTACGTGCTTCAAGATTTTTCAAATAGTCCTGCCCAAAAAACTTAATATAAAACATTGGTCTAACCAGTTTAGATTGATAAGGAGTAGCTTTAATTAGTTCTACTAAGCCAAATGCACCAGGTCGAACATATATGATTCTTCCTAGACTTGCATAGACAAAACTTCCCTAACTTACTATCATCCGAAACTTTTCTAGTACTGTTTGTCAAGTTAAATTAGTCCCTAATATTTCTAGTCCTAATTATCCAACGGGATAGACTATTGTTTTGGAGGTGCCAACTAGTTTGGTGCCTCCCCTTGAATTATTGAACCTGGGTTTTATTTTAAGTTTTAGGTTTATGTCGATTTGTTTTATAGTTATAATAAACTTAATTATAGTTTGAGTTTAAATTGAATTTGTAGTTATTTGATTTAAATTTAGTTTTTAATTTTATTTTATATTTTAGATTTGAATTCGAACTAGTAGGTTTATGTTTTGTTTTGGGGTTTGAGTTTAAATTATTGGGTTTATTTTGATTTGGTTTTAGGTAGTGAACTTTATTTTGGGGTACATAATATTGATTGAGTTCTACTTGCTTAGTTAGACAAGCTTTTGAAACTCAAGCTTTCGTTTGTTTGTTGTTTTGGCAAAAAAATGATGTAAAGTTTTATTTGTAGAGCTGGACTTGTATCTCAGTCCGGATTTCTTGTATACAACTCGTTGTGATTCAAGGTGGCAAAAGACGAATACGCCCACCCCCAGCGCTCCCGCCAACCCGTCCCAGGGCCAACACGGAGGAGGTAAATCACGGACGGCTACTAGCCTTTGGAATAGTGACTAGCACATAAGGGAAACATGTACCTCGACTTTTGCCGAGATTCGAACCCCAGACCTCATGGTGGTAACACCTCATGCGCTAGCCACTAGACCGTCCCGAGGGGACATTAGCTCGTTGTGATTCAAGTATACGGTTTAGGTTGTTGGATTTTGTAAGCTTTGAAGGTTTAATATTTCAAATTTTAGTGTGGAATTTTCTTTTTCAAGTTTAGCATCTTGAGTTGAATTTTCAAATTGATTTGGTTTAGTTGTTGGATTTGAATTAAGTTGTTCTTTTAGTTTCTTATTTTCTTTACTAAGTGTATCTATTTGACTTTCAGCAGTAGATAACTTATGTAAACATGAAATAATTTTAAAAACTATAGATCTTAGAGCAGAGTTTACCCCGGTGGAACCTTCGAAAACGAGTGCAGACTCGTGACTCGACTCATATTCTAACTCTTCGTTTTGTTCCGATTCGCTTTCCGATTATGGTTTGATTGCCATCAATGTCAGATAGTTATTGTGCTTCGGTTCGCCGTTATCCGATTCCTCCAAAGATGACTCGTTTCAATTCGCCTTGAGTGCCTTCTTTTTCTTAAGGTTCTTGGATTTATCTTCCTTGATGTTCGGGCACTCGTGCTTGTAGTTGCCCTTTTTGTTGCATCCGAAGCAGATGATGCTTGACTTGTTGATGTTGGGCTTGATCATCTTTTGAAGATCCTTTGTGCTGAAGTCCTTTTTGATGAACATTCTCCTTACCATATTTACCAATTGCTCTTCTGGATCCGAGTCTCAGTCAGACTCAGATTTCGCCTTTTGCTTGGTCTTGTTCTTTGTCTGATTAGTAGAACCTGCAAGAAACGTTATGCCTTTCTCAGTCTTTTGGGAGTTATTATGTTCGTGCAGTTCTAGTTCATAGAATAGTTCATCTAATTTAAGTTTATCTAAATTCCTCTAAACTTTATACGCATCCACTATGGATACCCACAGTGTATTTCGGGAAAACAAATTTAAAAAATACTTTATAATGTCCTAGTTTTGAAGATCGTAGCTGATAAGGTGAAAACTATTGAGGATGTCTTTGATCCTCGCGTGGAGTTGCGTTTCCATTTCTCCATCCTACGTTTTAATATTGAATAATGAATTTAATAAGAGGCCTCTTTTTGTTACCTTCACGTCACTGGTGCCCTCGTGTAATTCGATTAGCTTGTCCCAGAGCTTCTGTGCATTTTCAAATGGACCGACCCGGTTGAGTTCCTCTTTGATCAATCCACACTGGAGGGTATTTAGCACTTTGGAGTTGATTTGGGCTTTCTTCCTCGTCTCCGGAATCCAATTTTCAGTATCCAAAGGTAATTTGGTTGCTTTGTCAACCGGTGCATGGCACCCACGTTGAATTGAGAACCACTAGTCAATGTCCTTCTTGAGGTACACTTCCATTCTCCTCTTCTAATACGGGAAGTCGTCTTCGGTGAAGAGTGGTGAGCATACGGTGCTGAAGCCCTCGTATTACGCCATGTGATTACTTAAATGGAAAAACTAAAAAGAAGTACCAAGACTTGGTCATAGATTAATAGTGCGGGAGAAGAATACTGAAAAAAATATCGAGTTCGAGTAGTGTTGCACCCACTTCGAGCAAAAACTGAGGTGAAGGAAAATTTATTTGAAAGGGTAACTGTACCGTTTCAGATGTATTCGAAAATCTCAAACCCGAAAACGAATAAGAGGAAAAATCCCCGGCTTAATTGGTGGTTGCACCAATTCAGAGCATATTTTGCTTTGATACCACTTGTTGGATCGTTACGCACGTGAGGGGGTGGTGAATCACGTAGTTTTTAAAACACTTTATTTTTTTCAGTTTTATGAAAATGAGTATGTAGCGGAGCTAAGGTAAAACAGAAATCGAAAAAACACAGTACATAAAGAGTTACTTGATTCAGAGTCCTCCACGATTCCTACTCTAAGACCCAGGTCCCGCGGACCTATCGATGGGTAATTCACTAATGACCTCTTTCGAAACCGCCGGAAAAGGGAATCGAGTACAAAAAAAAAGAGGATAGGTGTAACAAGCTACACTTTCCTTTAAACAGTAGTTAAGTACAAAATCAAATTTTCGTTACCCAACACTTTTGAAGATAGTTGGATCGAGCTTAGTGTTGGATGACTTCTTAGTAGTAGTCGGGTGCAGCAATGTCATAGCAAAGCAGCAACACGAAGTTGGAGCGATTGGAGCTTCGAACGAATGCGTAAAAGCTTGTAGAAGAGTTGTGTTGAATGCATTGGTCGAAGCTCTCTTTTATTGAGCATTGAAGGTGCCTTCCATGGCATTGGAGGCACCTTCAACCCTCCAACTTTTATCCCGAACAACGCGCCTCTTATCGTCGATGAAGTCCTCAATGTTATCCGACCGAAGGCGCCTGCAAGCCTCTCCAAGGCGCCTTCCATCGCCCAGATCAAGGCGCCTTCAAATGTGTTAAAGGCGTCTCGAGTACTGTTCACTCGAGACTGAATTTGCCCTTTTCAAATGCAAAATGTGTTAGTCCAACAGAAAAATATCTAACCTGCAAAACAAAGTTAGCACAATAATAAGGTAGCAGTAATAATTAGTTCCTGTCTTTCCAAGACTAGGAGCTAGTCACGGTGTCAATTTAGGTTTCCAAAATGGACCTAAACTAGGTCTGCGCCTAAAGTCTCCAATTGGGACTCGTCCTCATTGAAACAATCTACTCCAATGACTTACCTTACTTACCATACAGAATCGCTTGACTCTTCCTTGATCCACCAGGTCTTCCAATTAGTTGTCAGGTCCGTAAACCTAACTGGACTTCGGCCAGCTGTCAGGTCCCACGGATCCAGCCACTTCCTGTCAGATATCGGATCACTCCTTGACTTATCTGGACTTCTACACTAGCTATCAGGTCCTCCAAAGCTAGCTAGATTTCAGCCCAGTGTCAAACCAGTTAAGTCCTGCACACTTGGTAGTAAAGGTTAGATCAACAACACATCTAATTTTAATCCACTTGTCATTCATCAAAACTTAGGTTTGATAATTGGTGTCAAATGCACCAATACTATACATGCTCTTCTATCTCACCCAAACTAGTATTGTAGAGAGCAACTAAGCCTGGAGCATTCAGATTGACAGGATCCTAGAGGAAGGTGAGTGATTGGGGGATTTTTCTAGATCAATGAGTACCAGATGCATCAACCTCTTAGCTGGATGCACCAGAAGTCATGAAGCTTGAAAATAACAAGTGCTTGTCTATTCATTTTATGACACTTCTAATGAATTTGTATCTTTGTCTCAATCTTGCATAGACATATGCATGTTCAAAGCCTCACCACATTAAATTTCTCATTTTTTTTCCCTTACAAACCAACGCTTTTGATTGTTATGTACAGGTTATATTGCTTGGGCACTTAAACGCAGAGCTACTAAAGCACAACTTCACAGCGCAGTAAGGCATTTTTCAGACAATTTTTAAACTGCATCACATCTCGGACCAATATAACGTATGCTTTATCATGAAAAAAGACTTCCTTTTCCTTCAGTTTCAGTTGTTATACTTGCTAGAACTGATTTATATTCATCTGATACTAAACTAACTGTCTAGTTTATTTCTGTCAAGATCCTGCTTACTATGTTGGTTACCAACATTACCACATGATCAGATGCTCTAGTCAATTCTGTTGCCACTCCTTTATTAAAGTTGGTGTAACCCGTGTAGAATTTAAGTGTGTTTGGAAATATAGAGCAACTGCTTGAGCTGTAACTTGGTGTAGGATTTCTGTGTTCCTCAATATATAAACCAACCATGTGAGCAAAGGACAGCTTTTCTTAATTATTTGGACGTGATTGAAATGATTTTTTACCATTATTGATCAAACAGTGAATGATAGTTTCAAATCATTGATTTTCTTTAGGTTGTTGCTTGTACCTTCCGGCATTAATGCATCCACCTTGAAAGATGCTTTAGAACCAAAGAATAAGATTGTAGAGTGTCCTTTTTTCACTTATTTTGCCTGGACCATAGGCATAAAAGATGAAAAGAGATGTAATAACAAGTGATGAGATGGAAGATAATGATGTGATGCAAAATGTCAAAGGTGAAGCACGTGAGGTTTAATTACCTCAATAATTGATAGTTAGCTTTGATTTTGGCTATCATTTGAGTGATCAAGATCCCAGCGTCGAGTCAACAGAGTCCTAAGTCATTGATTTTGTGAGTTGGACTTTTAAGGAACTCTTAGTGCGAAGCATCTTGCGCAATTTCTTATGAAGATGTTTTGAGAACTTGAGTCTTGCAACTCAACAACCGTAAGTGTGTAGTGAAAGAGTACCAGAATGTTGATTGATTCTCTGAACTGTGGGTTTAAAACCTACAAGACTTTGAATTCAATGAAAGACGAAAACATCATCTCACACCGACTCATCACTTGCCTAAGCCCTCCATCTAGAATTCCTTCCCAACTCAGAGGCCTTCTCTTTGACTCATCCACTATAATCATAAAACTAAACTAAAACCAGCTCGACTGAACCCGCAAAACTTGGGTGCATTGAACTCCATCTCATCACATCCCAACTACTTTAGCCTAACAATTAATTCACAACTAGACCGAGTTCCTTCTAACCTGATTCCTCTCGCTTTGTTGCTAACTTACGTCCGAACCAGATATCCTAGTCGGCAAACTTATGTAAGTTATCAATTTACTATGGCACACATTTTGCATAAGTGGATGTTTAAATTACAGAGAAGTGTGAGTGTATAATCCCAGTACCCAACGATGTAACTTTCTTTTATATTCTCACAATAAACTACATTAAAAAGCAACTAAGGTATCTTACCAGTTATCTTTTTGTGTGTGTTTATTAAATTATTATTATTATTATTTGTTTTTTGAATGGTGATATCATGCCAGTTGATCAATGAATCTTTTCTGCTGTAGGAATTCAATTCATGTTTATCTCATGACGAACTTCACAGCTGGAAGAAGTAGCTTTATCTATCATAACTAATGGCCTCTTTGATCAAGATACAAGGAATGTATCGACAAGGTGGAGGTTCGTCCACTTATGTTCTCTTAATAAATTCCTTTATTGTTTAGGGGGACATTTTCAACTGTTACGCGTGCTTAGTTCTTATTCTGTCCTTCAAAGCACAAGGTTAAACCACACCCTCCAGGAATGATGTGCATCCGGTTTGATGTGTTCTATCTCGTTATTGTGAGAGATCAGTTTCCTCACCAATGGCTTGATCATTAACCCAGTCATATGGTACCAGTTTTATCATGTTAATGGCGCTCCTCTAAATAGTTAGTGGTTAAGATTTGAGAATCATTACAATTCATTGCTTAACTATTAGATAGCCATTTGGTGGCCCATGAAAATAATTGATGGAGTAATCTCTTGCAAAGTAGGGTAAGACTGCCTTTTCCAGGACTCCGTATTGACGGAAGTTCCGTGCACCGGATTACCCTTTTATAGTCTCAAGTTTCATCATCTTAGATCCAATTTTTATAAAGTTCTCAAGTAGTTGGTTGATCATAGATTATAGCAATCTACATCAGTGACTTATTTGGTTTAATAAGAGAAAACATCCAATTGTCAAGTTAAGTTGACTTATTATTTACTTATTTCTTGTACAACTTTAGTAGACAAATGCAATCTATTTTCATCTTATTAGTGATATATTGCATAAAGTGTCTTTGAAATTTGTCATATCGTACTAGGTCAATTGTGTGAATATTCTTACAAGTTAATCATAGTATAATTAGGCCAATACATTGAAGTTTGTCAACCTAAGTCGACTAACTATTTACCTAATATTTTCCCCTAATATTAGTAGGCAAACACATCGTATTAGTGTACCGTATGAAATGCGTCCTATTGTATTAGTTCGATTGTGTTATAAGTAGATCAAAAGATGAACATCTGCGATCAGTTGACCATTTCAGATGGAGACTTTGTCCATCAACTATTTGGTGGTCCATCCAAATTCACATTGATGAACAAGCTCATGGTTCGTGAGGTTCACTCATGCCACACAATTTGGATCATGTTTGACTCATTATTTTTATAGTTTCCAAAACAGTTGGTTAAACATGGACCATTTCAGTCTACATCATTGACTTAGTCCAATTAAGAGAGGTTAAAACCATGGTTTGTAAAATCACGATCCGGAAGCACCAAATTGATCCGGGATTGATTGGGGTCGTTTTTATGATAGAATCAGAGCAGGATCGTTGGGATTGTGTCGAATCAATGGAATCAGTATGATTATACATTACAAACGATTTTACATATGGTTTAGAATTTCTGACATCGAAAGCACGGATAACGTCGTGGGCAGGAGGGCAGTGAGAGTGCATGAGGAGGCCTCACTAGCAGCTTGCAGAAGGCTTGTGTTGGCCAACGGCTAGCGGCGGCAGCGTAGGGGTTGTGTGAGGAGGCAGCGCCACCGGCTTGTAGACTACTTGCATCGATCAGCAGTTGGCAGCAGTGACAACAGCGCAAGGGTGATTGAGTATATTAGTGATCGAGGAGGGGCGATGCCAAAATTAAAGACTTTAGGTTTTTAATTCCAACTCATAACTTAAATGAAATAATTTACATAAGCTTCCTCGACCCCTAATTAAATTATCCCGTTAAAATACATATATTTGTTTTAAATTTTAAAATTATAAATAAATTTTATTTAATTATTATATATATTATCAATCTATTATTATTATTATTAATGTATTTTATTTTAAAGATAATTTTAATCAAATATAAAATTGAATTTGATCAATTTAAGGTTTTTTTTAAGTAGGATTGTATGATTATACAATCGTAAAATCCGAACCTGATTCCAAATCAATCCTGGGTAAGATCACATTAATATTACAAACTATGGTCAAAATATTGTTTAATTATACAATTAAGATCACCATAAAAGGATGAATGGTCAAATTAACAAGATGAGGTTTTTTAAGTTATTGAATTGATGTCCTAGACACTAGACTCCACCACCTCTTCCTTTGCCCCCATGCACATGCAAAGAATAAATACCAACCAATTCTTTGTTTGTCGATCATTTGTTTTCGGTCTCTTTCATAAGTGTAACTATATCGTATAACATAGGGTGAACGACAAAGGATGATAAAAGATAGGATAATATCGAAGTATATTTGGTCCACATCCTTCCTTATATCTAGTAAAAAAAAATCTTGTATATCTTGTTGTCTTTTGTCACCCTTTAAAAGTTTCTATAAATGCTATCAGCAAATCCACACCAACCCAAATGGAAATAATGTGACTTATTTAACTCAAAAGGTCTCATGCTCCTTCTCCAATGCCTTTCATTCAACTCGAATTAGACTACTCATGCAGCTGTTCTTAGCTTTATAAATAAACAATGCTGATGAGCTATGCCATTTAATGCAGGGCTGGCTAGCTAGTGAAGCAGCTGTAGTGAAGGAGGACAAGCCAGCCACATGCAACTGAATTGAACCAGTAGACCACTTATAGACATTGATTGTTAGTTAAAAAGTGTTAAAAGTTTATTGATTTAAAAGAAAATTGAGATGTGTTATAGAGTAGACAATGTGTGTTAATTAAGGCAGTTGTTCACTAGGACAGGGGGTAGTTCCACCCCTTAATTGCCCCTCATAATGAAGCTACAAGAAAAGCCCACAATGCATTCATGAACTTGTGATTCCATGGCTCTATACTTGTATCCCCTCTTTCTTTGGCTTATTTACTTCATTAATACAACAATGAGTCCAGTAATTAACAGGTATTTAACAGGACAGTGCATGCGGATACAAATAATTAATTGATCAATTAAGCTTTTGTTGATTAATTAGTGGCGACCAAGAATTAATCATCATAATCAAAGCTTAATTGGAAAAGCAGCAGCAGCAGCGGCAACAGCCAACAGGAGGAGGAAGAAGATGAATAAAACTACCGGGAATGGAAATTCTGTTCTGATCAAACGAGCTGCGGAAGGTCCTTTCATGGTAGTTCTGCTGGAAGGAGGAGGAGGAGGAGGAGGAGGAGGAGACTACTGCTCATTGTTGATCCAGCCGTACTTTTCGAAGTAGGGGTTGGCCAGGGTCTTGGGAGGGTAGCTGTGGATGCAGTCCTCCCAAGCTCCTTCGTCGTCGAGGTCGCGCTCCACCTCCCACACGCAGCTGTTGCACTTGAAGCCGGCGCCGAAGGTGACCATGAGCACGCGGTGGCGCTTCCGCAGGCGGCGCTTCGCCTCCATGTAGGCGAGGACGTACCAGAGGCTGCTGGCGGAGGTGTTGCCCCAGCGGTGGAGGGTCATGCGCGACGGCTCCAGTTCGTAAGCGGAGAGCCCCATGTTGCGGCCGACGGCCTCGATGACGGCGGCGCCGCCGGGGTGGAGGCAGAAGTGGTCGATGCCGGACTTGAAGTTGATGCGCGTCGCCGCCGGCGCCGCGCCGGCCTTGTTCAGCCACTTCAGCCGCTGCTTCGCCGTCCGGGCGGCGAAGAGGATGAGCTCCCGGGTGGGGAGGACTTTGGGGAGGAGACGCTGGAGGTTGTCGGTGAAGGATCGAACGGCTGCCTGTCGATGTGAGGGCATATTTTCA
This sequence comes from Zingiber zerumbet, assembly GCA_037833815.1. Taxonomy (NCBI): domain Eukaryota; kingdom Viridiplantae; phylum Streptophyta; class Magnoliopsida; order Zingiberales; family Zingiberaceae; genus Zingiber; species Zingiber zerumbet. The sequence goes on from JBBMJZ010000126.1 coordinate 20,366,495, forward strand.
TTTTACTCCCTAATTGTTATATAACTATCCTGTGGTCCACGTAGTTTTGATAATTGCTTCATTTTAAATTCACTTGGGGCTGATGCCTTGATGGGGAGGGTCAACCCGTCAAGGGCTTGATAAGAAGACTTTTGAAATTATGGGAGTTAAGATGTAATTTACTAAATTGGAAAAATAGAGAAAATTAATTTGAAAAACTAAACGGAGTAAATTGATAAAAACAGAGTGGCGACTACCTTGGGGAGATCTTTGCCGAGGAAGAAGCCGACGAGGCCTTCGTCGTCCTCCAGCTGAGCGGCACAGTTGTGCGCGTCGTCGTTGGCTCCGATGTGGGTGCGCACGAGGTTCCGCAGGCTCATCTTGGACCGCCGCCGCATCGCCGGATCATTGGAGAGCAGCATCGCGCACCCGCCGGAGCGGAACAGGCAGTTCCCCAGCATCATCGACTTGTCTCTGCCGCAGTACCAGTTGGGCCCGATCGACTCCGACGTCAGCACCACCGCCGTAGTCTTCCCCCTCACCTGGAACACGTTCCAGACGAGGTCCAGCGAGATGAGGCTGCCGCTGCACCCCATCCCGGCGAGGTTGAACGCCTTCACGTCCTCCCGCATGCCGTACCGCCGCACGATTCTCGACGCCAGCGACGGCGCCGGCGCGAACATCGACACGTTCACCACCAACACGTCCACCTCCCGCGGCGTCACCCCCGACGCCGCCGCCCGCTTGAACAGCTCGTCCAGGGTGCTGTCCAGGCAGGAGTCCATTTCCGCCAGCCCGTCGCTGAAGGTGCAGCTCTCCTCCCGCCCCTCCACGATGTTCATCGGGCCGTACGTCTCCTCCCCGATGCCGGAGTTGACGATCACCTTGAGCAGGAACTTGTACTCCGGGAACCCCAGCCGGCGGTTCCTCTCCACCACCTTACCGCTGAACTCCGTCGAGATTTTCCGCTCGTCGGAGGGCTTGAAACACACATAATCCACCAGGTAGCACCGCCGGTCGCGCCACCGCCGGAAAACGACCCACGCAATGTTTAAGAAGCAGTAAAAGAGCATGAAGGCGGACGCCATCGACAACAACTCCATGAGAAGAAAGAAAGAAAGAAAGAAAGATCGATCTTTTGCTCTTTTCCTCCTCCCTTCCTCCTCCTCCTCCTCTCTCTTCTTTCTCCGTGATCGGTGGCAGAGTTCGCTGTGTGCCTGCGTCTATAAATTACAGCATAAAAAGAAGAGAAATGTGCAGAAAATTTAGTTCCTCGCATTCAATGCATTCACTTACAACTCCCGCAGAGACTTCGCCGTGGGGACCCGGTTCGAGCTGGCATGAAACCCGGCCAGTCAAGTGGACCCAAAAAACCGCTTGAAGTTGGCAAACATAAACTCGACCCAATAATACGAAACCAGCCAATTCAACATGAAAAATTATAAGGTTTACTTTCCGAGTGTCAATGTGAATGTGATTTAGGGTTCTAGTCCAGCTCTAATGTATATTTTTTTATTTAACCCGACTTTTAATTCATGGATTTGTCCAATATGATCCAATCCAGATCCCGTATTAGCGAAATTGAACTACTCTTATATGATTAAATATCAACTGTGTCAATCCGTGGAGGAGTAACGTCTCTTCACGCCAGCTTTACTTTGACGATGGAGGAGTCTAAGTGTGAGGCATGTGCCACCGGAGAATAGTGACTTAGCTTGTGAGTGTGTTGCTGGCCAACCACCATGGATGAGTTAATGAGCTCCGCTCTCTCGATTGATTTTGTGGCTTCTAGGGTTTTTAAGGCTTTGAAATTTTGTATTGTGTGAAAAAAAGTAGTTGATATAAACTAATCTTAATCGATTGGTTGCGGTGGAGACTGATGACGGCCCCACTAGCTTAGTTGTTTTAGTTGTGTGAGGGGTCCACGGAGGAAATGAAAAATATATGTTTGTGTTTATATCCAACATCCAACTGTTTTTTCATATATATATAATTCATGTTCCATTTTTAGCGAGAACACTTAAAAGAATAAATAAAAGAATTAAAATTATAATCATAATAGGTCTATTTTTTAAATTAATACTTTGGATTTATTAGATAGACAAATCAAAAGAAGATCATTTAAAGATCAAATTTTGAATGTCATTTAAAGATCAAGAGGAAGAAGGTCATTTAAAGATCAAATTTTGAATGTGTATGAATTGCTTTTTAGATTTACTTGTTAGGTGTTGTTAGTCGGCCAAGAAAAATTATTAGAGTCACTTTCATATTATCATGTCTTCATTAACACCTTTGTTTTAAAAATATATATGAAAAACATCATTTGTATTTTTTTAAATTTCAATAATACTCTTATTCTAACACTATTACAGTAGCTTTGGCCAAAATTACTATATTATGTAGCAATTTGATTTGAAATTGTTACAAGTATAGCAGATTTGTTTAAAACCACTATAACACATAGCAACTTTGAAATTCTATTTAAATTCCTACAACATAGAGCATTTTGGGCTAGCTAAAGTTAGTTTAAGGGAGCGTTTGGTTAAACTATGGGAATGACTATGGGTATGGATTTAATAGTAGGGTGGAATGAGAATAGGAATAGAAATGAAATCCACCATGTTATATGGATTTGGTTGATTCCCATAAATCTAGTAATCATTCCCAAAATGTCATTCCCAAACCCACAATCCAAACACTATCTTTTACTATCATTCCATTCCCTCATTCCCAAACCCATCAACCAAACACCCCCTTAATTTCCAACCACTCGAAGGGTATCTGACATATCCTTACAATAAGGAAGGCATATGGCACGGACACATGCATCCAATGACATGTTGCATTTAGTAAGTTTGCCTTAATCTGCTGCAAAGGCAAATGGTTGGGCAGTTTTCGTTTGAGGATTTTTTTTAATCAATAACTTAACGTTTAAATGAGCTGATTTTCTTGGGCTGTTGGCTTGCATCCTATTATGTCTGCCTACATATTTATTTCAACAAAAAGTGCTATGCGGTACCTTGCATATTGATGTTATGATTGCTAACTCCTGATTTTCTAGTTGCTGGAATTGCTTGTTAAAAGTGATTTTTTTATTTTTTTTATTTCAGATATGTAGGTTCACATTAACACTGATCTGCAGGCCTATTTTGTTGATATATTATTGTAATTTCGTACAAAGCTCTTTGCAAACAATTGATGTGGTGTGATGATCTTTTTACCTTCGTTTCTTGTTTATCTTTGTTCTTTGTCCAAATGACTGGTTTCAACATAAATGTGAATAGGTACTCCAATCCAGAACAAACCCTATATTTGTATCATGGAAAGGTGGTGCGGTAAGCTTCCCAACCATTTCTTTGAAAAATGGTCTTTTTCAGACTATTTATTTATTTCTACTAATTTGGGAATATTCTATATTTTTACACATCATGTCATGTTGGATCTATCTGCCACATCTAAAAATGCTTATGCAATATTGACGATTATAGGCTGGATTGCTGGGTGCCAAACTAATCCTGGTGCTCATATTCGAATGATGATGTATTAGTCTTTTTACCAAGTAATATCCTTCTTGGATTTCCCTAGAGTGCTTGGAACAAAGATGAATTTTGCTAGTTAATTGCAGATACCTGGGTCACAAGTGGAATAGCAATGTTGGATAAGCTTATTCTACATTGTGCTTAGCATGACTTATGTCTTTCTATTGAATTCAGATTAAACGTTGGTAATGCATTTCTTCTATGTAACTAATGGTCAAATGTGCTTAGTTACAAAAATTGTAATAAGAGTCGGCTTGTCTCATAGAAAATGTTTTCCCGGAAAATATTTTTTGGGGTGTTTTTGGCGCGAGATAAAAGAGCAGTTGATGGAAAACTTTCTTGTAGTCAATGGAAAAAGTGCCCCCTTCCCCTCATATTCCACGGTTTGCAACCTCCCGTCTGCTTGCCATCCTCCACAACCATCCCTCGTCTCCATCCTTCACCTTTTCTGGTGCCTGCCACCATCCTGAATGGGCCCCACCCCATTAGTATGCAAAAAATTATGCGAAGGAAGCTAAGGGAGAAGATGATGGGGGAATATCTTATTCATGTATCACTCAATAGCAGAAAATAGGCTCTTAAGATTATTACAAAATTGGACCGGGTCCTGATTTATTGGAGCAACTTGGGATACATGAATTTGGTCATAAAAACAGTTTATACACATAATGGTAAGGTTTAGTACGCTATTGCTTTCTAGACCATGCGTTGAATGGGAAACCCTTGCATTGCATCCTCCATGTAAAGCAAGCAACAAAATTTTCAGTACTTAATACATAAGACATTTGTTTCATGCAGAAAGACAAACAGATCTAGATGCATGTATAGGCGTATACAGGTGTTTGCATGGTCATTTTTTGTGCAAAAGTCAGGCATTTCAATCCCATAATTTTAATTTGGGGCAGAGTATTGCAAGTCTAGATTTCTAACCATTTTATGTTGATTTTCCTTTCCATACTATGGATGTCTGATTCTCAGTTTTTTGCTGCAAAATTTGTTTTATTTGGAATGGAATATTTTTGTAGATTGATAGATCAGTTTGTGCATTAAACTAAAATATATCTGAAGCCCGAAGGCACTTATTTTATGTTCTGTTTAATTTGTGGAGAATATTTGGGAGCCTATATAGAAACTTTAAAGGATATTAATGCATGACTTCTTTTTGGAATTTCAGATTCTTGGTATCCTGGACGCTACTCGTGATGCTTGGATACATAGAGAGGATTGGATAAAAAATGGAGTTCACCCGGGGAGTGGAAGGAAATACAAGGACTCCTTTTATCTTCAGGCACAAGCGATGTGCTATCTCAATTCATAACAGGTATCATTTCTATAAAAAAAGAAAAGAAAAACACACACACACACAATTTCAAAAAATCAGATGTTTTATTGTTGACAATCGATTTCAAGCCATTACACTCACGTCTCATCTCGAGTAAGCCTACGACCACCCGTCCAATCTGTAAATAGATATTTTGCATTGCTAGTTTTTTTTAATATATTTTTCATCCATTGAGCTTTATGCAAAGCTAACCTATATCTAAATCCAACTAAATTATTATTATTTTTATTATAATGGTAGTTATTAAATATCTTTTGTTGATGTAATCGCAAATACAAGATTAATCTTTGAGGTTATTGTTGATATCTTCAACTTTTTCTCTCTCTCTTCTTTTCAGCAGTTACAGTACACGATTAAGCTGCTGTTTACTAATATGAAATAATAAATCATCAACGAAGAATGTCGAGGATCCCTTGCATGTATCTGAGAAGTTTGCTGGTGAGAATGGACTTTGTATGGGAAGAGTGATATCATGAAAGTGAGTTTGGTCTCATGAATCAACTTTCTCCAAACCATGTAAATTTTGATAATCGATAGATACATTCACAGAATCCTTTGTACGGGATGAGTCTGATATCTTATCTGCTTTTAGGATTGACAGCTTATTTATTTATTTACTGATTCCTTTTGTTGGATCAATTAAGCAAATTTCAGAAATAGCTACTTGCATTTTGACTCTGCAAATACTAGTTTGAGGTTTTGTTTTTCTTTATATGAAGGAGAGTTTTGACACAATGGTAACTATTATTACCATGTGATTACGAGTTTCGACTTATGAAAACAATCTTTTACAATATAAGATAAGATAGACTATGTACGACAGATTAGATTCAATATGGTTTAATCTTTTTCTTGGAGGTTTAGTGTTGGCGACAGATTTGTGTCGACAGCTGTGTATCAAATGCACAAATTTTGATAGTAAAATAAAATCTGTTAAAATGTTAATAAAGAACAATATGATAAATTTGAACTTGAGAAACAAAATTACTCGGAGAATAAAGTCGGTGGAATATGAACCTTTTGTATTTACTTCCAAAGCAAACGTGTAATGGACTCAAGTGCTGTCTATTAACAAACATTGACTATTAAAGTATAAATAAATAAATAAGTATGAAGAGTCTTCATAAAGCCTGAAAATAAAATAATCTTTTCATAACTTCAATTATAATTTTAAAAATATTTAACAAAATAAAATAAGATATGCTTGCTTATTATAGAAATAACTTATGAACAAAGCTCTCGAAGTACATAGAAAAGTGTCATATAAATTCCACTCACTTTTCATTTTATATCATGAGGTTCTAAAAGGATTTAACCAGTGTTCTTTTCCCCAAAAAATTCCTCCGTAATGGTTACATTGACATCCCAAGCAGGATTAAGAAGAAACTACAGCTTACTAAGCTCACTAAGCTGTCTTAACGAAAAAACTATGAAACCCAATAAAAATACAATTCTCATACAAGTTTGCTTCTTGTCCCCAAATGTACAGAGAGGCATGGGCAGACAATGTATAAAAGGTAGATCGGATGAACATATGAGGTTGTGTTTGTACATTGCCTCTGCAAAACTACCACCTTTGGATTCCGAGATTAAATGCCTGAATTTGTAGCCATTCTCTGCCTACTGATCAGAATCTGAACCTGAATCCTCACGCATATCGTATTCAACCACAAGACCAAGGTTGTCGACAAATTTGTGATATACCAGACACCCTCCACACTGTTCAAATTATATTGTGAGCACATACATTGTATATATGATCACTTGAAATACAATCACTATGCCAGTATCGCAAAGGTTGTTGTATGTATGGATAGATGGATGGTAGTCACAGAGTAGCATCTTTAACTAAAATGAACTTTGATTGTTCGGAGCACAAAAAAAAAAAAAGCATGATTATTGTTTTCGGGAGCAAAGTTATTCAAAAATGAACTAGACAGACAAGTAATGGTATTACATTGGGATATATTACAATAGTTACCAAAGCCTTTCCTCGTTGGAACTTCTCGTAGGGTAATAGATGTAGAGAAATAACATCTAACAATCATGTTGCTAAATACACGGATCTTATCCCCTACATAACTCTATCCGATGCTATATCACAATAGATAAATTCTTTTAATTATATTAACTAGTCTTTTGTAGAGTGGAAAGGAGATAAGTTGATTAAAGATGTACCGGATAGGGTAAGATTAGATAAGAACTTCAATATACCAATAGAAACTAGATAAATAACATTCCCAACAGAAATTACTTTCAGAAAACATTCATATCCTTGCAACAAGAAAATATAAATGTGTTTCTCTCAAGCTAGATGGATCAGCAAGGTTGTTGTACATACCTGTAAAAATATTGTTCCTTTTTCATATGCAACTCTATTGATGAGCCTCCTGGTTCTTTCACCACATGAGTCACATGTGAATTCGACCAGCAAATTTCTCCTAGGAAGTTTTATTTCCTTGAGGAAATATGTCAGTAGTGGTAACAAAGAAAACAGAATAATGAACTGAATTGCAGTAGTTCAGTTGCCAATCAAACATGAAAGGATTTATGAAACCTCATATTGATTGGTTCTATAAGCTGAACTAGCGCAATGAACACAAACAACAAAGTCCATTTGCATGCAACACTATTGTTGACATTACTCAGATATGTATAAATTAGGTTTTCAGCATGTCTCTTCCCTTCACATCTTTAATTACTTTGCATATCTAACTATGTTGATATCATCTTAATATACAGAACACCCAATTGCTCTCTGATATTAATAATTATATCCCTCCATAACCAAACATTTCACCACCTACAATCCCCATACTGATGTAGCTTGCCTGTTAGCAATATAGAGATATAGGAATTATATAAATCATTTCCTAGTTAAGGGCATCTTTATAGGAAATTTATCTTGCAGAATACAGGATTCAATAGTTTTCAAGAAGTATCTGCACATTTCCTCTTTGTTGCAAGCAGACTTTCCCCTTTATTAAGAGATGTAGACTCCGTAAATGGTCGGGATGGAGGTTGTGAATCACTTCAATGAAGATGAAGACCGAAAGTGTTGTGAGTAGGATATAGCTGAGAGTGGTGCACCAGAGATGAAAGCAGAACACGTTGGGAGAAAAGTTTTTTGAGGATTGATGATGCAACTGTGACGATTTCTCAGTAATACCTAGTGAATCAGTAGAGTAATCAGTGTTTCATGCGACATCCGGTAATCATAAGTGTTTACTTGAGTTATCGTTAGTTTCTTCTTGCGATATGTGTTTAATTATAAATTGTTAGGGTTTCGATGGATCTCCCGACACATCCGTTAGGGTCCATCTTGATTAATTGGGCACCTCTAATCCATCAACTTGTCCTACAAACTTTACATTATATTTCTTCTCAATCTTCTTCTTACTCAATAAAGCTATTTGCAAGTACGAGGTAGGTTATACAGATGATAAGAACAACCGACTGAGCCCGGGAAGACGAAATTAGGGGCGGAGCCTACCTGAGGCGAAGAAGAACCAGGAAGTGACTCGGAGGCAGAAGCATCACCCGCGGCGCAGGAAAGGAGGAAGATGCGGGAATTAGGGCGGTGAAGGCGGAGTTGGCGGCAGGCGAGGGCAGAGTGCTGCACCCGTAGCCGGTGGACACGGTGGGTTTGGCGCGGCGCCTGCAATCCAATAGGCGCGCGGCGGCCGAGTTGTGTCGGAATGACAAAGGGACACGCCGGAGCGGACGCAACGGGAGCGGCGGCGGACATTGATTCGTCCGGAGGCGAGACGAAGAAGAGGACCAATACTATTTACGTATCCCTGGAATTACTATTTTTCATTTCACCGCTCATATTTTGGTAAATTATACTTTCATCCAATCTCTGCAAAGATAACATTTTACATTTTGCTCCAGAGATTAATGCTTTATTTACTCAAGAGAAACGGAAAAATAATAATAATTAAATATAAAAAATTAAATTTGAATTTCCTAAAAAATAGTTTTATATTAACTAATTAATTAAGGTTAATTTACTTGTAGGAGCATGCTCTCCTCTCTCTCTCTACCTCTAGGTCGCCATTGTCGTGCCCTTTCTTTCCTCAAACTGCATTGATCTGGATTTCGATCGGCGTTCCCGATTCATCTCTGATTGGAGACTGTCGGCAGTACGAATTGGAGGTATGAGGATGTTTTTTTCGACTGGTATTTATTCGTTTTCTAGCTTTTTTGGTTTCGTCTAGTTTTCCCATTATCCGGTATTTAGATCATTCTGGGCAAAATAGATCGAGCCTCTCTTTGGAATTATTCCCTTAAGTTTTCATTCGGTTTTGATTTAGGGTTTCGGTTTGAGTCTCCTTGTGTCGATCGATTCGTAATCATGAATTCCACCTGCGTCTTTTCTTCGATTGGTATGCGGTTTTGACATAGGGTTTCTATTGGAGCTTCCTTATCTAAGTTGTATTCTCACAAAAGGCAGGAGCTTTATCTCTGCGTCTGTAGGAGAAATCAAAATCCTATATGTAGTTCTACTTTCTCCTTATTTCCTCGATTGAATTCCCGATCGCTTAAAATTTGATGTGATGATGCTCTGCATACAAGTCTCCTTCTAATTGATACCTAAAGGTTGCAGCTTTTGGTTTCGAAGTTGTTATTGAGTATTTAAAGAGAGCCCTACCATGGATAAGGAAAAGGATCTGTTTGTAAACGATGGATATTTCATGGAAAGGATCAAGCGACTCCAGCAAGAGAAAGGAGCTGTTGCAGCAGCCACTGATCAGCCTAAATCTACTACTTCATCCAGCTCTTCTGTTGCCTTGAAACCTACAACGATAGTTAGCAAAAGGCCATTAGAAGTCAAATTCAATGATATCAAGAAAGGAAACCCCCAGACTTCTGGTGGCAAGCTTGCTTTTAGCTTGAAGCAGAAGACAAAAGTTGCATTGGCACCAGTTAAGTTCATCGCCGACGAGGAAGAAGAAGCTGAAGATACAGTTGTTTCCAGAGATGAACATGTTAAGCGTCAGAAGTTGGGTCAGGGTGATACTCACCATTCATCCTCACGACTGGAGGATGTTGGTAATTTGTCCTTCTTTTTACTTTGTATTGCTACCTTCATCTATACCATTTTTTCTTCTTAATAATTGTAAATTATATGAATTTTGTTATTCATCATAGAAAAAAAATACCAATTTTTCTACCTTTCACGAAGCACACGCTTCACATGGAAAACTTTAATATGAAATATACCATGATTTACTAGTTACACCAACTACTGGCAAACATAGAAGAATCAGAGTATATTTAATACAAAATTTCCTTATGTTGTTGCTTTTATTGAAATTTCTCACTCTGTTAAGTAGAATTTGTACCCTTGATGTCAACTCTTTTTTGTTGTATAGCTGATGGTTGGCTCTTTTATTGTAATGATCAAGTAAATTGTCATACCCCTAAAATATAGAAGAACTAGACCAAACTTTTTGATCAACAAATTGATTATCTACATGAAGGCTGTGAAACATAGTTTCTTGATGTTTGCATATTCTTAGACAATAGGTTTAATCACATATGGTTCGTCATCATGCAGCTTATATAATTATAGACTACTTATATCTGAAGAATAAGGTTATTTTTGTTTAGAAACAGAGATGAACTGATGCAGTAAACAAATCTATCATCAATACAGCATGCTCCATCAGTTCTTGTTGATAATGCAATATGATTCTGACTGCTCAGGGTCCCCAACAAATCTCATGTTTCTCATACTAGCCATGATTCTATTTGGGTTGGTTGCATTCTCTTCTGGGTATCAAGATATCGATTTCTTCATGTTTTATCTCCCAGGAAGTGAGTTTATGTAGGTCCAATTGTTATTCATCTATGTGCTTCACACCCCTGTTTAATCATTTAGCTTCCACCTTCATAAAGATTATCCCATGTATATGGACTTATGTGAAACTTCTTAATGTTAAACAAATATCTAATCATTTGGAATTGCTAAAGCGTTTGCAAGGAGAAAAAATAACTAATTTTTGCTTCACTTGCATGTTTATAAGTATCATGCCTAACTCTTACTGTGCTCCTACCTCATGCATGATTTCTGCTAGAAATTCTTGAAAAATTTTCTGTCATTAATGCAGCCTGTGTCTTTTAAATATCTTCAATCTGCATTGGTGGAATGAATTGTTTGAAAGAATCAAAATGTGGCAGGCCCGCTACAACAGTAATTTGCATTCACTTGTTCATGCACTGGGTATTAATCAGTTCTTTAAGTGACATGCAGCACCATCTTCTCCTAGTGATCCAGCAGTCAGGAAAGTAGCAGATAAGCTAGCAAGTTTTGTCGCAAAAAATGGAAGACAATTCGAGCATGTCACATGCCAAAGGAATCCCGGTGACACACCTTACAAGTATGTGTCCTTGAATTTTCATTTTCAAGATGTATATGTTTTTATGTTGTAAATGTCCACAAGGGTTAACTTAATCATTTTCATGTCCAAATAATTGAAATGACCTTTCAATATGCAGATAACGAGCACACAACTATTCTCTTAAATGCAAAATATATTATTGTGCCTATTATTTTTGTTTCACGTGCATGCAAATACTTTTTTATTTGGGCAAAAATCAAAAGGGTGCGCCTTTTCAAAGTGTCTTAGCATATTTCTCATTCTAAAAATACTCTTATTCCTTATTCCAGTGCTTTTATAACAGCTACTACCATAACTTCTATGACGTGTAGCAGTTACATTACAATAATATTCGCTCGATTTTGACCAAGTTAAATTGATTTTGATAAAGTTTGACCAATTGGATCAATTTTCTCTATGTTGTAGCAACTACTGTCATTGTTGCTACAACAATGTTGGAATAAGTGTATTTTGGGGATGAAAAATATGTTGGGACGTCATTATAATGGTTTTTGAAAAAGGGTTGCCCTTTTAACGAAAACAATAATAAGGGGTGTTCTTTCTATTTTATCACTGGCATATTCTGTCTCTAATAAATATATGAGCAGAGTAAAATGAAGTTTTTTATGTGATGGTTGCATATCTTAGCAAGTCAGGCCTAAGATATATGTGAATGTTTGTAGGTTTTTGTTTGATCATAATTGTTCAGATTACAAATACTATGAGCATAGACTCTTTGAAGAGGAAAAAACTCTTGCACAATTGAAGGAGTCCAAGACATCAAATTCTGGTAAATGCCATTTGTGCACCAGTTTCTCCTGTTTCTTTTTCGTTAATTCTAGGTAATTAATGTGCTGTTGTATGTGAGCATAGTAATGTTAGATCCAAGGTTTTACTTCTGCAGACAAGGGAAGCACCTCAACTTCTAGAACATCAACTGGTTCTCAAAGAAGCACTTTCCAACAGCATCCAAATTACCAAACACCCGCATCGGCTTTATATGGATCTTATGAGGGGTCTAGCTCTTATGGGAGATCTGGTATGCTTGTTTTATCTCAGCAATAAGATGTTACACTGATTATATTGCTCATAGCCTAGGCCATTCATTTTCCTATCTGACTAGTTTAAAATCTGTTTCTTAGTTTAGGTGCATCTTTCATTTGCAGTCTATGTACAACTTTTCTCTCTCTAATAGATTTTGTATCCCACTTTCCTATTTCCGTTGTGGTTTGCTATTCTTCCATGAGCTTTTCTAGCATATGTCTGAATCTATTATTTTGGTTGTAAGAATCCAGCGGAGCTTCAGATGCCGATCCTATTACTATGATGGAGTTTTACATGAAGAAAGCTGCACAGGAGGAAAGGATGAGGCAGCCAAAACTATCCAAGGATGAAATGCCACCACCGGCTTCTCTTCAAGGTATTTAGTCTATATTATGCTACTGCTCATACATTAGTTTTCTTACCCAGGCTGTCTAAGAAAATTGTCATTCTTTCTGACAGTATTTTCACGACAGTAGCAAAATTTACTCGAGTCTTTGCTTTAATGTTCTATAGAATCTCATATCTATTCTTTCACCTTAGGAGTCTTTGCTTTATTGTTCTATAGAATCTCATATTTATTCTTCTATTCTTTCACCTTAGGCAATACGAATGACTTTCTTCTTGTTGTGTGGTCTTTTAGCTCCTAAAAGGGGTCATCACATGGGTGACTTCATTCCGCCAGAAGAGATGGAGAAATTTTTGTCTTCTTGTAATGATGCGGCTGTAACAAAAGCTGCTAGAGAGGCTTCAGAAAAAGCTAAAATTCAGGCTGACAATATCGGTCATAGACTTTTATCTAAAATGGGTTGGAAAGAAGGTACAGTTGAATTGTTTTGATTTCCATTTTATACTTTTGCCAAACAAAATATTGACTCGCATGTCTCCCTCCTATTGTCACATTCTATAATCAACTGATTACACCTTAATCTATCTCTTCAATTATGATCCTTGATCTTAGACTTTCCACATTTTGAAAATCACCAGGCTGCTTGTTTTAATTTCAAAGGAACTGCCAAAATCAAATGTCTGGTTCATGATTTATTTATCAGGCACAAAATATGAGATGGCGATATTTTCTTAACCAAATCTTTTCTTTTCTGCTGTATTTGTAGGAATTTCCCTTTTTCTTTCAGTTTTCTTTTCTTGCCAGGCTAGAAAGTTTTATTTCTTTGTCGAACTTTCTGATGCTTGCAGGTGAGGGTCTCGGCAGTGACAAACGTGGCCGTGCAAATCCAGTTATGGCAGGAGAAGTGAAGAAGGACAATTTAGGTGTTGGCGCTCAAAAACCTGGTGAGGTTAACCCGGATGATGATATCTACGAGCAGTATAAGAAAAGAATGATGCTTGGTTATCGTCACAGACCGAACCCACTGGTAACATGCTCTTTTTATTCTAATTTCTGGATGGTTCTTGCTAACCGTCGAATGCAATGCGTCTACTATTAGTTGGCATTAAAAATGTGAACATTTTTGTTCATATATGCAGAACAATCCAAGAAAACAATACTACTAGGTTGGGCAACAAGCGACTGCTTCTGTAACATCGTAGCGATTTCATCAATACGTACCATGATCAGCTCAAAATTCCTTGTTCATCAGGGTGTTCTAACATTCAACTTTGAAGTAAGTCATCATCTAGTCATGTGGAATGCTATTTTAGGGATACAAAATAAAGATGAAACTTGCAAAACTATGCACTAAGATAAAGAAATATGTTTCAAGTGCGGTTTCATCTTGTAGATCTAACTTTTATATATTCAGCACCTAACTGCATTCATCTTGCTACCGGAGAATTTATCTCTCTATGCAATATTAATTTGGCAATTTGTGGTTTTTTCATCCGTGTTTATCTTCGTAGAAATCAGTTAATTTTGATCACCAAATTTGCTGATGAAAACTTTATCGTACTCGAGCTGATCCAATGTAGTCTACATTCATTACCAAGGGAAGACAAATCCTTTCACAAACCCTAATCTGCATAGTTATGTAATGACTCGAGAACATTAGGAGGTTACATTGAATCCTTACCCAAAAAGAGCACCACCTTTAAGAACTGATCGTATCTGAACAATGAAGAGAATATTCAGAAACTGAATGGCAAAACTGTTGCACCTAACTTGTAGGGCTCATCTGAAGCAATTTCTCAGCTTGTTCAGGGAAGAATGTGATAAAAAGAAAGGCACCTGCATTTGAATTTCCTTCTGTTCATAGGGGGAAAAAAAGTAACATATTAAGTTTTCTTCTTTTTTTTTTTTAAGAGAAATGGTAGCTTACAAATTAGCACAGTTCCAAGAACTGCAGAAATCTTCCCTTGGATGGTCACAAGACCAGCCTTGCCTGCATTTTGCAGCTCAGAGGAACCAACAGATTCGAAGGTTCCTACAATGATGTGAGCACAGTAATCAGAAGCAAATTAAACTTTGTTCCGGAAGTTTTAGATTGAGTCTATGGGTATAAACAAGCTAAGCTTAGCTGCTTTCAAACTTTGTTTATTTATTTATTTATTTATCAAGTCTGTTCATAAAAAATCTATCGAGTTGAATTCAAGTATATTGATGAATATTGTTCATAGACATTTTCATGACCATATGTTCAAGCTTTTAATTGGACTTAACTATTTTATTATTCTTATAATTTACATTAATTTTTTTTATTTATGAAATGTATATATTTTTTATTTTTAATATATTATGAATATTATATTTTAAAGGATATATAAAAAAATCAATGAAATTATTCCCGAATAATTTTCGTATATATTATTTTTGATAATTGAATCTTATATAAGTTAATAAATAAATAAATTTATTAATAAATTATTAAAAATAGTGTACATGAATATTATTTATACAGATTATTGATGTACCTTAAAGAATATTTTTGTCAAACGGGTTGGCAAGTGGTGGGCCGCGGTTAGCCTGTCAAAAATTTATCATTTGGCTGGTTGGGGTGAGGCAAGGAGGCTCACTCCCCACTTGTTTAGAGCACGGATTTTCTGGACCACAGAGTGTAGTCTTAGGATAGACCAGCTCGTTCATAGGTGAGATTTTATAGATCCCACTTATGAATCACTTTTGGTTCATGAGTAGACCAAGGGTTGTGGTCCAGAGGATCTAGACTGACTAGCCTAGGTGGGAAATTTTCAACCAAATTTAAGATGTGTTGGGAGTTAGGCGAGCCACCCATGAGCTCACCAAAATAGATTTGAATTTTTAAATGTGGGTTGCATATTAGGTGGGTAAGTCCATGAGACCATTAAAATTTTCACTTTTATTTTATTTTTCTTTTTTGAAACCTGTAGGCTATTCCGAATCTGCCACGGGTTAGCCTGTTTAAACCAGCAATCCATGCGGTTCGGTCAATTTATGCTTGTTTTTAAATGAGTTGATATAATTTAAATTATTTGATGAGACGGATCAATGTGTCCAAATTAAGGCTCTACTAACAAATCGATTCAAGCTTATTTAAATGAGCATTATCAAACACACACAAAGTTTGTTCTTAAAGCCCTAATTGAGTCCGAGAGAAAAATTAGAACCTGGTGTTAGTGACTGAAGACCAGATGTGAGACATGCAAGATTGTCAAAGCCTGCCTCATCTAGTTTGTCGGCTGCTCCTGCTGACCTTCAATGAAATCAACAAAGTTAAAAGCTTAAACAGTATGTTCTTATAATTATTGTAATTCCTTGATAAGTTAAATAATCATCTCCGTTCTGATTCAGAAACCAGTGTCTCTTCTGTCATCATATTACAAAAATTCCACTGTTAAGAACTAAATATATTCAAATTCTGACTAAGTTTACAATTTAGAAAATTTAGGCTCCAAGAGAGTTTAAAATAAAAGTGCTAAACAAACATTGAAACATATCTTCATATACCATCAAACCTTAAGTTTTAGTACTGATTCTGAAAGTTTTCGAGGCTAACCTCAATCCTTCCTGGCAGACCACCAACAGTTTACTATCCTCCGGAAGCTGTTTCTTTACCGATTGAACGAAGTCCAGGTTCGGTTTGGTGAACGCAAGCCCGAAGAACAAGCCGGCGAAATTGTTGTGCACTTGCCTCTTTATAATGGTGCCTAATGGTAAAACAAGAGCAACAAAGCTGAAGTAAAAGCCAAATCATGATCTGAAATGCAAGGGAATAGTAATAATATGATAATGTTTACATGAAACAACAAGGGTATTTTAATGAGATTTTACAATTATGAAAAGTAAAACATAAATTTTAAACTCTACGAGTTAAAATGAAAAAGTAGAAAAAAAACTGAGATAAAATAAATTTGATATTATTATTTTAGCATTTCATATAATTTTAGGTAAAATGAAAAAATCATTTTATTTCTATTATCACCAACGAAAAAAACACCCCATTTTTTTAAAAAAAAATACTAGAAGGGCGCTCATTCTATTTTAGGCCAAAGTAAGAGGATTCTGGAGGTCGGTCTGGTTCAAATATACAGCCGCTGAGATTTAAATCTTAAATTTCTTCATAATCATTGCACCATTGACCTGAAGACATCACCACTACTTCTTGAAATCATTAATGGTGTTTTATTATTTTTTTTTTTATCAAAAATATGCCCGCCCTATTAGCAATATATGTATAATTACTCAACTACCGTTAAGTACATTATTCTTATTTTTATCTCCCATTTAAATCTTAAATTGGTTGGGCGTGTTATAACATATGTGAAACCGTAATTGCTACAATATATACTTAACCTGTTCAAAAATATTTATGTTGTAGTAGTTACAGTTTTATAGTTGCTATAATACAATTCAACCTTGTTTACCTATCATTCACATTAGAGCATCCACATCAATTACCCTAAATTAAACTTTTACCTTAAAGTTTACATTTTGCATTAAAAAAACATCTGCATCAGTTACCCTACTCATTTCCTAAATATACACTTTATGAATAGTAGTTCTTTAAATTTAGGGAATGGATTCCATTCCCTAAACATTAAGATAGTATTTCTCTCCCCTCCCTCTAATAATAAAAAAATTTCTCTCTCCTCCATCTAATAATAAAAAAATAGGAAGGAAAGAGCAAAATAATAATAAAATATATATATGGCAAATTATAGGGAAGCTGATGTATTGTGTAGTGAAAAATGAATATCTAAATTTAATAAAGTATTTCTTTTACACTAAATTTTAGATTTTGGATGAGGATTCTGATGTGGATGCTCCGACTATAAAATTATAGATGTTTATCTATCATTCACATTGTAATAACTATAAAATTATAGTTGTTTACCTATCATTCACGTTTCTCCTTTATATTTTTGCTCTTCTATTTTTTCCATCCTCAAAATATTTTTATTCAAAAATTATTTTAAGCAATTTTAATCTACTTAAAATGATTTCAATTTAATTAGAAGTGTTGGCCAAAATTATTATAATATTATTAAAATAATAATATTTCATCCTTCTAATATTTTTTTTTATTTTACAAAGTGGATAATGAAAATAAGGTCCTTTAGTTTTGCCCTATAATTTTACTACGATAATTTACCAAAAGGCGCATCTAGATTTTTAAATTTACCAAATGACGTATGCTACTTTGTTATTTATCAAAGGATGCACTTTTTTACTGTGCTTTTCCTATTATACCATTCTGATTATGTTTTCTTTTTATTTTCTCCGTTATTTCTCTTTTTTCTTTTTCCTCCTATGCAACGTTTCTTCTCTTTCCTCTCCTTTTTTTCCTCTCTTTTGCACATCGATTCTTCTAAAAATATTTTAACACATCTGAGAAGCTAAAATAAACAATGGATAGCATATTTGAATTCCTTGTAATCTCAGAATCCATAGGAACTAAAATGGATGCAATCAGAACTCTTTAGGTCAATTAGTGAGTTTTGGTCGAAACACACTGATGGACTTAGAGGTGTAATTGAGCCGAACTGAGCCGAACTCAAGCTTTATTTAACGAATATATTCATGATTCACGAACTTATTCGAACTTTTATCGAGCTTAAACGAGCTTAATAAATATAAATTATAAATTTAAATATTAAAAAATAAATAAATTATATATTTAGAAAAAATTATAATATTCTTATTAAAATTATAATTTTATTTTAATAAATAAATTTAATATATTTGTCTATAGTTTTCATAAGTAAAGTGTAAAATCTATAAATTCAATATCAAAACTATTATTTTTTTATTTAAAAGTTGATTCACGAGCTAATGAGATGAGTATTGTGAAGTTTGAGCTTGATTTGTTTATCTTAACGAACCTCATTAAACGAGCTCAAACGAACTTTTATTGAATCGATATTAGAATATCTCACAAGCGACTTGGCTCATTTACACCCCTATATGGACCTAGAGAGATCTGATTGCGTCAATTTCAGTTCATGTGGATTTCTGGGGTTGCAAGGAGTTCAAATATATTATCCATTATTTATTTCGACTTCTCAGAGTTGTTAAAATATAATAAGAAAGAATTGCTAAAATTCTCTACGTTGGACCTGATATGGAATCATATCAGGGCCAATGTGGGCATAATAATGATATTAGGCCCAACGTGGAGAATTTTGATGATTCTTCCTTATTACATTTTAACACATCTGAGAAATCAAAATAAACAATGGATAGCATATTTGAACTTTTTGCAACCCCAAAAATCCACAGGAATTGAAATGGGTGTAATCGAAGCTCTCTAGGTCCATCAATCGATTTTGGTATATCAGACTCACGTTGGACCGAAACCTACTAATGGACCTAGAGAGCTCCGATTGCACCCATTTCAATTCCTATGAATTTCTGGGGGTGCAAAGAGTTCAAATATATTATCCATTGTTTATTTTGGCTTCTTAGAAGTGTTAAAATGTAATAAGGAATAATTGCTAAAATTCTCCACATTAGGTCTAATATAGAATCATATCAGTCCTAATGTGGGCCTGATATAGAATGACATCAGGTCCACATTGAGCCTGATAGGATGCTATGAGGGTCAACGTGGAGAATTTTGACGATTCTTCCTTATTACATTCATTGATGGAGCTAGAGAGCTCTGATTGCACTCATTTCAATTCCTATAGATTTCTTAGGTTACCATGAGTTTAAATATGTTATCGATTGTTTATTTCGATTTCTTAGAGGTGTTAAAATATTTTTAGAAGAATCAATGTGTAAAAAAGAGGGAAAAAAAAGGAGAGGGAAAGAAATATGTGAAAGAGAAGAGAGTGAAATGATAGAAAAATAAGGAGTAGAATGAGAAAAACACGTAAAAAAAAAAAAAAAAAGTAGTATGCGTGAGATAAATTACCGATTTTATAATCATCATTTGCTCTCGTATTTTTATGCCTACGGCTGCAGAAACATATCTATGCAACCAGCCAATGAATCGAGAGGGGAAATGAATTGGGGCGAATTGGGAGAGCCGATTAGGGCACCACGTACCGGGGTCGTTGTCCTTGTTCTCGATGAAGAGCGGGACGTGGTAGCAGGAGCCGGCTATGTGCGCCCTCTCGTACTGGATCCTGTCGCGGACATCCAAAATCTTGAACCCTTCCTCGCTCACGAGCTTCTTCGCCTCGTCGCCGTTCACGTACCTCACTTCGCCTCTCACCGCCGCCGCCGCCCTCTTGCGGTGCTGCAAAAACCCGAACCTACCGAATCGAAGCATCCATAGATGAGAAAGAGGAAGATCGATTCTTCTGCTTAAACCGGGAGAACGAATCGGGAGAATGGCACAGGGGGATTGACCGGAGTACCTGGGAGTCGAAGTGACGGAGAATTCAAGAACAGCCATTTCTTCGCTTGGCAGCGGGAGCAGACGGATCGGGGGTGAGTAGTGGTGCGGGTCGCGTGATCTCCCGTCGCCGAGACGGGATGGGGTGGAACAAGAGGGCGAGGATAATCCACCGGGCCAATCACCTCTTGCCGCGTCGGACGCTGGGATACGGTTTGGGTCTGATACATTAAGAAAAATCATTTTTCTCTTAAAAATATTTTTATTTTAATAAAAAAGAAAATATGGAACTGCCCCTTTGATAAATATTTTTATTTTAATGTTTTATAGGAATGTGGAGAGTAGTTGTTTTATGATAGAGTAAAATTATTTTAATTTATTTAAAATTACTGTACATAAAATAGTATTATATTAAAAAATTTTTTATTAATTTAATCAATGGCTATTATGAACAATTGGGAGCTAGGATTAAAATGTTAATAGTTTGAAAGTGATTTTGACTAAATTGAATGATTTTTATCAAATTTAAATAATTTTGATGAAATTATTAAAAAGTATTTGGATATAAACTCAGTGTTATCATTTATGACGTAGTAATTTTGATTAAGTTGACAACTAGTGTACATTGTACGACTTGTGACGTAGTTGCTCTCTCATGTTTGCTGTGCCGTGCCGTATCTCGAGAAGTCTATTTTAATTTTTAGAGGTAGTCTTATATATAAATTGTATTTTAAATTTATGCGATCGGTAAATTGAGAAGGACGTCTATCAATTAGATTATGGGAGTGTTTGGGATTATTGGAATTTGGAAGAGTACTACCGTATAGAACAAGGATACGGAAGAAAAATAATATATTAAGGTGTTATTTTGCTGCGGTGCAAAAACGTTATTTAATATTTAATAATAATAATAATAATAATAATAATAACTTCATTTATTTTTTTACTTTAAAAATGTGAGAAATTATTTTTTCATTTGCCTAATATTTAAATATTTAGTTATGTTTGATAATAAAAGAAAGTCCAATCCAAATGGTTTAAAATTATTAATGGCTCCTATGAAAATTTTATCAATTTATTTAAAAGTGGACGCTAAATATAAGAGTAGACCTGACCCAGGCTGAGTCCAGTTTAGACTTGGACCAAGCCTGTAATTGGGTCAACAGACTGGTTGTTCATTGACTTGGGTCGTCGAGCCGAACCGGAACCAACCCGGCATTCCAAGCCACCAAAATCGGCGAACCGCTGGTTAACCGTTAGTTCAGTCTGTCAGTTTTTTTTTTAATAAGGGTTGTTGTTACCAGCAGTTCTTAGCCATTGGAATCGTCAGTTAACCGACGGTTCATAGTCATTGAGGCAGGGTGAGATTGTTTTTTTGAGTATTTTTTTAACGGTTAAGATCATTTGATCATTTACAAGAACTATAACCAACACGTTAGAATTCAATATAGTGATTATTACAAGATTCATTTCAATAAAGAATTATTATGTTTATTTTTTTTACACAGAATACTAATACTAATATATATTTATTTTCACAATAATAAAATATTTGTAGTAATATTTGTTAGGGTCGTTTGGTGCTAGAGGGGAGGGGGTGAATAGCTCGTCGCGCTCTCGTTTCATGTTCCTTGATGATGATGTGCAGTGGAATACTCTCAAAGCAAGTTCTAATGCTAACACAAGGGATTTACTTGGTATCCACCTTAAGAAGAGGTGACTAGTCCAAGGATCCACACGCACGACGCTCTCCATTAAGAAAAATACTTCTTCTTGGTAACTACTGGAGGTGGAGAAACCTCGTACAACACTCACACAACAAAATACAACACACGCAAGAAGAAAAATACAATAATACAAATAAAACCTTCTTCTTGCTCACTTGTTGCTTGTTGATGCCTCTTGAACTTTGGAAGTGTACCTGCACTTGTCTCCAAGAGCTTCCAAGAACTAGCGATGAGTGCTCGAAGAAGTCGCGTGAAGATCGGGAAGAAGAGTTGCGGAGAAGAAGCTCGCCAACGGCTATATATTTCACACTCCTAGGGCTCCCAATCGATTAGGCATGTTTCCAATCGATTGCCACGTCATATTCGCGCCATCCCAGCCGTCCATCGCTCACTACCTATGCAACGACCACATCCCAATCAATCGGCTGATCGATTGGGGATGCTTGAATCGATCAATCGATCGATTCAGAGCGCCTCTGTGCTCTCTGGACGAAGACTTGAATCGATTGACCAATTGATTCAAGCTTCCCCGCGATCGCACGAGAAAACCAGCTGCTAATTGATCGGTCGATCGATTGTCATTGCCCGATCGATTGATCGATTGGCATTGCCCAATCGATCGGTTGATCGATTGGGAAAGCTTCTGTGCGCTCGATATAAGCTCTCAATCGATCAGTTGATCGATTGGGTCAGCCTTCACTTGCGCCACATTCTCAATCGATAGGTTGATCGATTGAGCTCTGGTTTAATCGATCAGTCGATCGATTCATCATCCTTGGACTTGGCTAAACTCAAGTCCAAGGTTCCTAAACCCAACATCTGGTCAATTGTGACCTATTGGGACCTCATGCCTAATATCCGGTCAACTTTGACCTGCTGGGACTTCTTCACCAAGTGTCCAGTCAATCCTTTGACCCACTTGGACTTTTCTCCTCGTGCCAAGTGTCCAGTCAACCTTGACCCACTTGGACTTAC
This sequence comes from Zingiber zerumbet, assembly GCA_037833815.1. Classification (NCBI taxonomy): domain Eukaryota; kingdom Viridiplantae; phylum Streptophyta; class Magnoliopsida; order Zingiberales; family Zingiberaceae; genus Zingiber; species Zingiber zerumbet. The sequence goes on from JBBMJZ010000126.1 coordinate 20,389,199, forward strand.
CGTCTCGTACCAAGTGTCCGGTCCTTCATGACCCACTTGGACTTCCTTCCATCAGATGTTCGATCAACCTTGACCCATCTGGATTTCCTTGTGCCATGTATCCGGTCAACCCTTTGACCTACTTGGACTTCCCAACACTAGGTGTCCGGTCAACCTTGACCCACCCGGATTTCCACATGCTTGACTTCATTCACAAGGACGTTCCATCTGCCTGACTTCACTCATTAGGACTTTCCATCTGCCTAGCTTCACTCACTAGGGCTTTCACATGACTTCACTCACCAGGATTTCCCAACTGTCTGGCTTCACTCACTAGGGCTTTCACCTAACTTCACTCACTAGGATTTTCACCTGCCTATCTTCACTTACTAGGACTTTTCTCTGCCCGACTTCACTCACCAGGAGTTTCACCTAGCTTAACTCACTAGGATTTTCACCTGCCTTCACTCACCAGGATTTTCACCTAGCTTTACTCACTAGGATTTTCACCTAGCTTCACTCACCAGAATTTTTCAGTCAAGTATCCGGTTAACCTTGACCTACTTGACTCTTCTTCACAACAATATGGTCAAACCTTGACAAGAGGAGAATTGCACCAGCAATCTTCCAATCGGACGATTGCACCTGCAATCTCCATATATTGTCAAATATAGAAACCCAAACATCAAAACTCAAGCTTGAGTCAACTAAAGCTTAGTCAACCTTGACCTAGGGGATATTGCACCCTGAAGAGTTACCCAACTTTGGTCACAACCTCACATGTTCACAACACTACAATGAAGGTCTCATACTCTTCATTGTATCTAATGTTCATCCTTGAGCATACATAACTAAACAATGAAGATATCTACTCTCCATTGTTTTTCCATGCTCAACCTTTAACATTTTTCTAAACGAAGGATTTACCATCTTCAATGGCTTTGGAAAAATATTTCCATGTTTTTAAAGAGTAGGTCCCCCTAAAAACATGCTTCAAACTTTTGTCATTGCACCAACAATGACTTGGAAATATAAATTTAAAAGTTTTGAGGTTCAAA
>JBBMJZ010000126.1:20413450-20423902 GCA_037833815.1 Zingiber zerumbet
GATATTTGAGTGATGATGTGGACGTGGGGACCACAAATATTTGGGAGAAATGTTTAGTATTATTGTGGATGCTCTAATAGAAGTCGTAATTGAAGATAAAATTGCAATAAAAAAATTAAATTAAAGCACAAATAAAAAATATAAAAACAATATAAAATTTTGCATGAATAATAAGTTCGAGATAAATTAAAGATTCCTCACACCACTGCTCTAGTGTTCTTCTCCCTGTCGTGCCCGCGACAGCAACCGCTCTTTGCTTTTAATTCGATCGTACGTTTGGGAGCGTGGACCTCGATCGGTCGCCATGGATCTGCGGTTACGCCCGCTGCTGCAGCCCTTCTTCGAGTCCGTCCGGGCGGGGGACGTCGACGCCGTCCGGCGCGCCATCGATGGCCTCGAGGACGCGGCGGCGGGCGCCGCCCTGGCGACGGCGCAGACGGAGGCCGGTGAGACTGCGCTGTACGTTTCAGCGGAGGGAAACTCCGTGGAGCTCTTCCGATACCTGCTCCGCTTCTATGACTTCGATGCCGCCGTCATCCGCTCTCGCGTCGATCTCGACGCTTTCCATGTCGCCGCCAAGCTCGGGCACACGGGTGAATCTCCCTTTCCCTTGTGCTTTCCTGTCGGTCTGTTACGAATCCGTTTCTTTTGCAGTTTGATGCTTTGTAAATCAAAATAGAGAAGGTTTCAACTGATACATCTGGAAAATAGACTATTTTGAAAAAAGTCGATCGAATGGAAGTTTTCTGCTTCACTCTTTTATGCTACTCAATATCTAGGATCAGTAGCAGGAAGATTTAGCCGTAATCTTTCTTGGGAAAGTGGAATCTATTATGAAATTTCTTCTCTTTGGATATCAGTTGGAGATCTTAGTCAACAATTGACCCAATCCTTCATGACCAGTAGAAAGTCAATTTTCTATACTAAATGGAGCCAATTCATATAGTTTGCATTGTCTAAGAAGTAAGAAGATTCTTCTTACAAATATCTGTTCTGAGGGAAGCTTCCTTATATCTTTTAGAGAGATTACACATGGACAACGAAGAGACAAAAGGAAAGTATAGAAAGAGGCTTACCAAGAAAGACCAAAAGGAGAGAACACGGGGAAAATTGTGACTGCAACCTTTTAAGACTTACTGACAGAGCATACTAATATCAGCATAATCCTTAATCAGATTGATTCTTCATATGCCATGTGATGGAGATTATGGGGAAAAAAACATTGCTATAGTTTTGTGTTCATATCTTAACACTCACCAAGAAACAATTACAGTCAAATTGGTTCCGAATGGAGTGGACCTTGCTTCAGAATTGTATAACTTTGCAGAATGTGTCCAATATCGTCATCTTTTTTAAATTCAAAAGATACAGATAGTATACTTGTTGCTGGGTTTGAAATTCTTCTCAGTAGAAATGGTTGCTGTTCGAAGATGACTGGAATAAATCCAATAGAAATTCTAAACTATAATGGTTTGGTAGTGTAAGCACCCTAGAAGACCACTTCCAACTGATGCCATCGAATTCCTCTCCAAAATACTGAGAAATGATAGTCTGATGTAGCTCATGTACTCTATCCATCCCTATTACATTAATAAAGCCAATATTCTAGTAGGAGGCCTCATAGTTATTTTATTTGGGGATAATTAGTTTGTCAATTTTATTTTCATGACCGGCTGTCATCTTTTTTGTCTTCATTTGGTATACTATTTAGTGTCTGAGATTCTCTAATTTCTACTGCAGTAATTGTTAAAGAACTGATGAACAACTGGCCTGATGTCTGCAAACAATGTGATTCATCCAATACTACTGCCCTTTATTCAGCTGCAATCATGGATCATTTGGAGGTGGTGAATTCCATACTAGATGTGGATGAAAGCTCAGTTAGAATTGTGAGGAAGAATGGGAAAACGGCACTGCACACTGCTTCTAGAGTTGGTTATCATCAAATTGTGAGAGCACTTCTTCTGAGAGATCCAGGAGTAGTTTCTATAAAGGATAAAAAAGGACAGACTGCATTACATATGGCTGTAAAAGGTCGCAGTCTAGATGTTGTCGAGGAGCTACTGCAAGCTGATATTTCTATTCTCAACATGTGTGACAAGAAGGGGAACACTGCTTTGCATATAACCACCAGGAAATGGCGCCCACAGGTATTAGTAACAGTAGCCAGGCGCCTTTGCAGTTTCACCTCTGTTAATATATCCAACATTTTTCATAACAAGTGTCTTGCATTAATGGAGTGACAAATTATCTATGATAAATTTTTAAGATGGACCGGGATACATTTTTGTTAATAGTATAGAGCATACAACTCCTAATCTAGATGTATAGATATAGATATCCTCTTGGACGGATTAGTAAAAAATATATATATGGTTATGGTAAAGAACAAAGTGAGATTATAGTACCATCTCCTTGTGCCTAGTGCCTAGGGTATTTCAGGTCTCCCAAATCTCACTGGTATTCTAATTTCTGAATTTCTGTGTGAATCAAGAGTTTATTTTAGATGTTGAAATTGACATTGATGCCTAGTCCTGTTATGTTTGAAAACTTCTAGAATGTTATGTCCTTTAAGTGTTATAGTTTGTAGGACAAGTAGAGAAAAGTATTCCTGTTGGACTTGGCCTGGGCAGCACATTGGATGAATGATTTTTCATATACTGTTCGCTGCAGATGGTTAGACTTCTTTTGTGCTATGAGGCTATCGAGGTGAATGCAATCAATGGTCAGAATGAAACTGCAATGGACTTGGCTGAAAAGATCCCTTATGGTGAATCTCAGATGGATATTATGGAAAGCCTTTCAGAAGCTGGTGCCAAGCATGCAAGGAATGTTGGCAAGAATGATGATGAGCTGCGAAGAACAGTCAGTGATATAAAGCATGATGTCCATACCCAATTCCTCCAGAATGCTAAAACAAACAAGCGCGTGACAGGCATCGCACAGGAGCTTAGGAAATTACATCACGAAGCTGTTCAGAATACCATCAACTCGGTGACAATGGTAGCGGTTCTAATCGGATCCATTGCATTCATGGCCATATTCAATTTGCCTGGTCAGTATTTCCAAGATGGAAGTGAAATGGGCAAGGCTCATATAGCCAGCAATATGGGCTTTCGTGTGTTTTGCCTCTTAAATGCTGCCGCACTGTTCATTTCGCTTGCTGTTGTCGTGGTTCAGATCACTTTGGTTGCATGGGAAACAGGGGCTCAGAAGCAGGTTGTTTCCGTCGTAAACAAGCTCATGTGGACTGCCTGTCTCAGCACCTGTGCAGCATTCCTCTCTCTGGCTTATGTTGTCGTGGGGAAGCAAGCCTTCTGGATGGCAACCGCTATAACAGCAATTGGAGGTCCTATCATGGCAGGCACGCTGTTGACGATGAGTTATTTTGTACTCCGACAGCGTTTTCGATTCAGCGAAGACTCTCCAAGGCGTATTAGGAGGCCCAGCGGCAGCAAATCCTTCTCCTGGTCCCTTCCTTCTGGTTTTTCTGATCCAGATGCCTTCTCCGATCGTGAGAAGAAGATATATGCTCTTTAGCTCTGACTTCGATGTGTGAGGATATAGCATCTACTAAGTCCTGCTTGTATATATATCCATCATGAGTTGTGCTTTCAGCTTTCCTCTCGAGTTTATATATGTAGTGCAAGCCATTGTTATCGGTTAAGAAATAATGAGCTCCCTGATGTACAGCTTAATCTTGCATGTAAAACAATGGTGTTTCAGATTGCTGTAAAATCACTAGTGTCAATGTAATCATGCTTCAGTGGCTTAACTTTTAGTTTTGATGTTTGGTAAAAGATTAAAGTTAAGATTTCTTTTGCAGGGGATTTGTGTATAAAGTCATGCAAGGATTAGATTAATGCACATGAAGAAGACATGGTGCGTCCAAGGTTGGAGATTCACTCGATGAAGCCTATTGTCATCAACTAGGTATGTTTCTATATGAATGATATCCAATTTGGTCAAATTTTAGATAGTTTTTATGAAAACAAGTTGAAATCTGAATTAGTTTTATTTCTTATGTCAGTGGTGAAATTCCACAAGGTGAACTTAAAAGCCTCAGTTATTCCTCGTCTTCTAGATTGAGGTGGTGGGTCCTCAGGAGGAAAATATAGATTCACTTCACAGATGCAGTCAAATCTGATGGCCAATGGAGCCAAAATCTGTCACATGTGCCAAACAAATTAAATATTCTATATATACATAAATGTATCATCATCACTATAAGCATTCTAAGCTGTGTTTCTTCTGAACAGCTGTTCAGAGTCAACTGCTTGAATTACATCTCCAACTCATTATTAATCTTTGAACTGACTATTTGTTTCTCTAAGTTCCTTCTATCCAAAAATCTTTTGGAGAATATCATATACATTGTTTGGCCAATTCAAAATTTCGGGGCTTTCTCATTGGACACCATGCCGAAGAAATGAATCAATGATAGATGAGTACGATAAACTACATATATCTGTCCATATCATGATATGTGTTCATGTTAATCCGGTCCAAGTATTCCAAAAACTCATTGACTGAGACCACCAAACACTCATCATCAAGTTGATCAAGTTGCATGAGCCAACACTAGATACATTCTCCTACCCTTAACCAAAAAACTCCTACCGTAGTCATTGTTAGGAAAATCTAGAATGAAAAAGGGTCTTAGCTAGCTTCGAGATACTCCTTGTGTAATGAATAACTTTTCCAATTCACTGAAGAAAGGAGAGCCTAGACACAATATATGACCTTGAGCTGACGGACAGGGACGAATCCATGAATTCGGGATGGATTGAGCTGTGGAAGGGGTAGGCTAAGCACCCAAACAAAATGAACAAAAAGAAAAAGGGAAAAAACAACACATCAATTCTCCTTGTTATCAAGTTGTAAGCTATAATATACCTATGTAAGTTTTCTTTTGAGTTGTATCTTAGATATGTCCCTGGTCATGGGTTCGAGTAGACCTAATGTGATCTCACTCTTCTTTGGAACCCTTCATAAGCAGGAGCTTTGTGCACCGGGCTATGTTTTAGAAGAAAAATCTAAACGAAAGCGGGTGTTGCAATCTCTTTAGTCATAGTAGATTTATTTGAATTTAGACCATTCAAATGAGCCAAAGTCAAGCTCACGAGTGCTAGAAGTTGGTGAGTGGAGTCTTTATATACATATATAACCGGAGACAGAGTTATGAGTTAGTTCTTGACAATTGAGATGGGAAGGAAGCCATGCTGTGACAAAGTAGGGTTGAGGAGAGGATCATGGACAGAAGAGGAGGACAAGAAGCTGAGAGACTTCATGCTCACTCATCAAGCCTCAGGTTGCTGCTGGAGAGCTGTGCCTAAGCTTGCAGGTCTGGTTTAATTCAGAATCAATGATGAGGAAAGATGATTGATAATTAAGATTTTTTTTTTTTTTCTGGTTTTGACAAGGGTTTTGATTCGATGCAGGTTTGCTGAGGTGTGGGAAGAGCTGCAGGCTGAGATGGACGAACTACCTGAGGCCTGACCTCAAAAGGGGTCTACTGTCAGAAGACGAGGAGAGAACAGTTATCCATCTCCATTCCAAGCTCGGAAACAGGTAGCGAGCAGAGGTGCTTAATTAATCGTATGTAGTCACTTTGGAGAACTACTGATCACTGAGTTCATGGCTTGTGGTTGCAGATGGTCTCAGATTGCGTCGCGTCTGCCTGGAAGAACAGACAATGAGATCAAGAACATCTGGAATACTCACCTCAAGAAGAAGCTCGACAAGATGAGCAAGGAAGCTGTTGTCCCTTCGACAGCAAATATTGATGTGCTGATGGATGCAGAGTTTTGCATCGATGAGGTGCCGATGATCGAGCCGCATGAGATCATGATGTTCTTGTTTCACAACTCATCTTCATCATCGTCGGCGTCGGCGTCGTTGTTGTCTTCTTCTTGTTCTTCTTCTTTAGATCCTTCAGATGAATTGAAGGAGCTTGATGTCTCATGTTTGTTTGAGCAAGAGTACGCAGATTACCAATAACTAACTATTGTTAAATGAGATTAAGTAAGCTAAGCCCAATGGCAGAGCCAACCCGGGTGATCATCCCGAGTTGTGGCCTCTGGATCACGAATGTCGACGTTGTCACCCTAGACTATCTTTCGCTTTCTCTCACGGTAAATCCGACGCCGTTGGGCCCTAGGCTATAGTCCAAGTAGGCGTTAACATGGCTACTTAATTCAACTGTTTTTATTAAACCATTTGTTCTTGACACCGTCGAAGGATGGAAAGAGGGGGGTCGATCACTAGAATAGTCTCTAAAGTCCGTAGAAAAAAAAGAAGACGAAGAAAAGAGTTAGAATAGAGGTTAGGGGTATTATAGCTCAGCCACTCTGATACTCAAGTCAATCTCCGACGGAAGAGACATGAAGAAGATGAATAATACATGAAGTGTGTGTATGTATGCGTGTTGCATACCTTTGTCCGTGGGAGCGAACACCTTTTATAGCGTTACTGAAGAAATAATACTTTTTTTTTCATATTGAATGTCATATCACAATAAGAAAAATGCCACATTACTATATCCCATTGTATCATATAGTCATGCCTCCCATATCTTGTATAATCATAGTACTTCACGTCCGCTGACACTTCTTGTGTCATCCCACATGATGTGTCAATCCCGGTACTAGCAGAAGCTCATATAATTAACTAGGCTAAAGGGAATGACCCATTAAGTGAAGGAGGATTGAATCGGTAGGGAGAACCCGAATAGCATTGGCATGTTAGCTTGAGAGATCTGAGCATGATGTTGGGAGAGTTGAACTATTGTAGTCGGGTGAATCGACTGGAGGGATCCGGGGGAGGGGCTGATCTAATCGAGCAGAGCTTTGAGTCAAGGGAATTAAACCCCTGGAATTGGATGTACCTTTGAAAGTCATTGTTAATGTCTGCTCATCTTGGGGAGTCATGGGGAGCTGAACTTTTGGAGTCGGATGGATCGACTAGAGGAGTCAGACGAGCTGATCTAACTGAGCGGAGCATTGAGTCAATGAAACTAAGCCATTGGAATCGGATGTATTTTTGAAGGTCATTCTTAATGTCGACTCATCCTATGAGAAGTTGGGAGAGTTGAATTCCCGGAGTTGGATGGACCAACTGAAAGGAGTCAAGTGAGTTGATCTGACTGAGTGGAGTATTGAGTCAGGGGAGCTGAAACTCTAGAGTCGGATGTATCTTTGAAGATCATTCTTAATGTTGGTATATCATCTTCACTGTAGTTGGATAGACCGAATGGAAATGCATAAGACATCGAATAGACAAAACTGAGTGGAGTTGATTGTCCAATTGGCCACCTCTCTAGCTCCATTTAAATTGATCCATTACTTCATCTCAACGGGACTAACCTTCCTAATCCGTGTGGAGACCTCCGATACCCCACTCATTTATCCACTTCGTCTCTTTGAAAATAGTTTTTTGCCTACTATCGAGCGCGTAAAGTTTTCAGCCAAGAACTCGACGACTTTGACATTAAAGCCTTACGGACTTTGACTCAAAGATAGTCAACAATGGTGTGCCGGTTGAATATAAAGTCCACTGCCTGCAATGTTTTTAAATAATCTATTTAAAATATTATTGGTAAATCATGGGCTCTATCAATAGTTTGGCTAGGCTCATGGGCTTCGGGGAGTGAAGTCCAAGTTTGAACTTCTATTTACTCCTGTTTTTTTCCCTATTTTCTTGCAACCGTTAAAAAAAAAAAGATTATTTTATTTTATTTCATTTATATCATATTTTCATCCAAATAAACACAACACTATAACCAAAAAGCACATTTACCTTTTGCACTAATATAATAATACTTTTGCGCCATTATCAATTAATTAATTTATTTATTTATACATGATTGAAATGAGTACCAACTTGCACGAACTTGAATGACAAAAAAAACCCTTTGAGGGGGCCTTCGATTGCCTCACGATTCAAAGTGTGCTTGCAAAAGAGGAGACCATGAAAAAAAATGGTGGAAGGTGGGTGGGGAGAGATCGCTTTCAGTGTTTCGTTTTCAGAGAAGAAGGAACTTCCTTCGGTTTGTCCCACCACATGTGGGCAATTAAAGGGATGCCTTTCTCATCGGGGCACCTCTCTCCAATCTTTGCCACATGATTATTCAATGGCCAACGGTAAGAAAATTGATGAATTAAAATCAAACTATAAAAATTTCAATGAAGTCGAACGGTCATCTTAAATCAATTGGCGTAAACTGAATACATGATATCAACTAGAAAAAAATGATACAAAATTAAGTTTGTAAACGTGTAAGCCAAGTTAAGATTTATAGTGTTCAAATTTATTTGATAAGATAATTAAATCGAGATTAAAATTGATATGACAAAATAATTCATATATTTTCATAATAATATGAGATTGTCCATTTTGGATCTCGCCCCTAATAGATTTATTTTTAGGCTTTATTTAAAAGGCATTATACCAATAGAGATATCTTCTATCTTTTAAATTTTATAATCTTTTCTATATATTATATTTTTAATATGAGACTTAATTTATTTGAGAGATATTCTACGACAATCGCCTTAAAGATTATACTATTTATTGGATAAATAAATATTCACTATTTGAGTATACATTCTTTATGTATAAGATTGGATCTTAAATTCATTTACTGAATGCCAACAATACGATTTATAGCATAAGAGAACTTGTGATTGGATCATAACTAGTAAGCATCTCTATATGTATAATTATGAATGTATTGAAATACTCTTTAGTCGATGAATTGATAAGTTCAAACATCATCGATTATAAGAGACTAGCATGTGTTATACTCCTTGTTTTAAGCAATCAACTACTCTTCACTGGCTGGAGGCATTGTGAATTCGAGAGTTAACACATAGATATTAATTATGTGTAACTAGTTCATTGGAGTGACCTACCATGAGACTTTATATGGTTCTATACATACGGATATGTCAATGAAAATCTTATTACAGGTCGAGTGCAAGTTTCTTTCGACTTGAGATATTCAAGTCATCTTGATTTTAGAGACTTATACTTTGGCATCTTAAGCAAACATCTCCTTGTAGATGTGGACCTATGATTGTTAGGACCGGTGCAAACTAGAGGGGGGGGGGGTGATTAGTTCCACTCGCTTCTTGCTAATGATTTGCAATGGATAATCGAAGCAAAGACTCCACAATGCTAACACCCTTGGATTTACTTGGTTTCCACCTCTTTAAGGTGGTTAATCCAATGGTCTACTCTCCTCACGATCTCATCAACTATGAAATCACTCCTCATAAACAATTTAGAGGCGAAGAAGCCTCGTACACTTGTTCTCACAAGAACACACAAATACACCAGCAAATACAATGAATACATAACGTTACTTGAATCTATCTTTTTGTGCTTTCTTGTTGCTTAGAATTGCCTCTTGTAGATTCGGAAATGCAACAACACTTCGTCTTGAATCTTCTAAGACCTAGCAGAGAGTGTGGAGAGAAGAGCTACCGTTTGAATCTTCACAAATGCCTTTATACCTCACGATTTAGGATTCCCAATAGATTGACGTTACTCCAAATTGATTGTCATGTTAAATCTGAGCATATTCAGTCATCCAAACTTGTAATGGCTCTTTTTTCTTTCTCCCAATTGATCACCTGATTGATTACACACTCCTGGATTGATTACCCAATTAATCTAAATCGCCTCTTTGCTCTCACAAGGAAGCTATTATGCTTCGCAAAAAACTTCTCTTGATCGATCAAGAAGCTCATGTTTGTCATGATTTTTCCTTCCAAACGATCATTTGATCGATTGGTGCATCCCAATCGATCATTTGATCGATTGGCGCATCCCAATCGATCACTTGATCGATTAGGAAATCTTTTGTTTGCTCAAGACAATCTCCCAATTGATCATCCGATCGATTGGGTTCCAGTTGAATCGATTACTCGATCGATTCACCACCTCTCTTTGCGGTAGCACTCCTAATCAATATACTTGTGTCAATCGATTACCCAATCAATTACTCTAACCCTAACTCACTCAATTGAGTCTAGGATTCCCTTGCCCAACCTTTGATTAACCGTGATCTATTGGGACTTTTCCATGAAGTGTCTGATCAATCATTTGACTCACTTGGACTTTTCTCCTTGTGCCAAGTGTCCGGTTCTCCATGACCCACTTGGACTTTTCTCCTCATGCTAAGTGTCCGGTCCTCCATGACCCACTTGGACTTTTCTCCTCGTGCCAAGTGTCTGGTCCTCTATGAATTACTTGGACTTCCAAACTCCATGTGTCCTGTTAACTTTTGGCTCGCTTGGATTTTCCAATGCCTAGCTTCACTCATAGGACTTTTCTCACATGCCTTCACTCACTAGAGTTTTCTCACTACCTAGCTCCATTTACTAGGACTTTCCAACTGCTTAACTTCACTCATTAGGACTTTCCAACTACCTAACTTTACTCGCTCGG
>JBBMJZ010000126.1:20424002-20437079 GCA_037833815.1 Zingiber zerumbet
ACCTAGCTCCATTTACTAGGACTTTCCAACTGCTTGACTTCACTCATTAGGACTTTCCAACTACCTAACTTTACTCGCTCGGACTTTTCATATGTTTAGCTTCACTTGAAGGATCGAAAGATGCGATAGAGGGGGGGGGGTGAATATCGTATGTTAAAACTTTTCTTTTCGTATAGACTTGTTGAATAAATATCAAAGCAGCAGCAGAAAACAATACAAGTAACTTAAGTGATTACTTAATTCGGAACATATGTCGACTCCTACTCTAAGACTCACGATCCTTAATTGCACCATTGGGCAAATCACTATAATTCTTCTTTCTAAAACCATTGAAAAGAAGCAATTCGTACAACGATAGATATAAGATAGTAACAACCTACTATTTTACTTGAAATTAAGTACAATGCAAACTAAATAAAATTATACTGAAGCGATGAAGATTGTCGGCACCTTATTGGAGCAGTAGCTTACTTGAAGTTAACAGCATGAACAATTGCTTTAGCATAGAGAATTGGAATTCGAGTTAATGCCTGCCTTGGACATCGAGCTCCCCTTTTATAAGCCATATTTGGTCTACTGATAAACACTTCGGTCGACTGATCCGTTCGGTCGACCTAACCCTCTATAGGTCGACTTAACACTGCACTTTCCTTCTTCGTCGAGATATGATCTTTGAGCAACAATGAGCAATTAATGTTCGATCAACTGATCCACTTGATCGGTCGACCGATCAGTCCTGTTTCCATGTTCGTCGAGATTCTCTATTAATGAGTCTTTAATTACATTTAATGTTCAGTCGACCGATCCCTAGGTTCGGTCGACTGATCAGGCTGGCTTCTAAGTTTACTTCTGATTGATCTGATCTGTTCCACATCATTATGGTTCAGTCGACCGATTAGGTATTGACTGAACTCTGCTTTGGTCTGATCTCTGGTCTAAGTCAAACTGGTTCGGTCTACCAATCTCTGGTTTCGGTCAACCAATCAGGCCAGTTCCTATAAAATAGAATTATACAAAATATGATCTTACAAAACAAATGTTAGCACAGTTATATGATGCATGAGTAGTAATTGGCAGTAGAACTGTCTTGATCTCAAATTGGAAACCTTCCCAATTTCGTCAAGTGGATCAACGATCTAGGGTTTGTTTCTTTCTACAATACGACTTCACTGTCGCTCCTCTCCAATTACTTCCTCTTGATCTTTGGTCCTCCATACCTGTTTGAACTTTGCCGCTTAGCATTAGATTGATTTACTAGGACTTCCTCTCGATCTTTGGTCCTCAAGACCTATCGAGATTCTCTGCCAAGTGTCATGCCTTCTCGATCCACTTGGGCTTTTGCCTGGCTTCTACGAACTGCTAAGGCTTTCCCGGTCGAGTAAACATCCTGCACACTCAGTTTACTTGTTAGATCACAACAAGACTTAACTTAAACATTTGACAACATCAAAACTTAGGTTCGATTCTAGTACACCGTGCACCAACAATCTCCCTTTTTTTGATGTTTTACAACTAAGGTTCACAGTTAAGTTTATAACATATATAAAGATAATTAAAGATAAGTAAACAAGCATTTGCTTTTAACTTTACTCTCCCCCTGAGTTTAACAACTCCTCCTGAATTCACTATTTCTCCCCCTTTGATGCACATCAAAAATAGGGGAAACACAAATAACTAGATTGAATTATTCCAAGATGTAAGAATTTGGAGTTAGAAAAAAAAAATTGAACCCAAAGATATATGAAAAAATGATTTGAAAATAGATAATGGTTTAAAAAGTTAATCAAGAAACCTAATCAAGAATATTTGAAACGTAGATTTTGGAAAACAATTCTAAACAAATGATTGATTAAAAAGAAGAATCATTAACCAAGTGAGTAAATTTGTTGTCCAAGAAAATAAGTGTAGAACTTAAGATTAAAACAAGAAGAATTTTGAGAGAAATAATTATACTATAAAGATAAGTTTTGAAAAAAAAATTGTAAAGATGAATTGAAAATTTTAAAAAAATTGAAAAAATTGGTAAAGATAAGATAAATTTTGTAAAGATAACTTGATAATAATTGAAAATTCTGTAAAACATTAAAAGCTTTGTAAAGATAAGATTAAGATAAATTTTGTAAAGATAAATTTTAAAAATATTGTATAAATAAATTTTAAAATGTTTGAGAATTTTTGACAGATAACTTTTGAAAATCAATGAAAAGTTTTAAAATCCAATGAATTTTAAAAATTTATAAGTGAAAAAGTAAGTTCAAATTTTCTTAGTCCTCAAATAATTTTAAAAATGATATTTAAGTCCCTAAAATTGATAATATTCTAAAAGTCCAAGTATGATTTAAACACTAAAAAAAATTGCCTTATGATGAAATATCCAACTTTCATACATAACTGACTACCATAAGATAGCAGCTGCTAATTCAGTTTGGTCAATTTAAACGTTTAGTTCTAACTAGTTTGTTACTATCCAGATAACTCAAATTGAACAATGTATTTTATTTAAAGCCTAGATTTATAGTGATGCATTGACATAAGCATCTAAAATCTTAGGCTAAGTCCTAAGCATCTCACATTGTTCTATGTTTCAAAATACACAAGCAAGGTATCCTCTTGTGCTTGTGAGATGCTTGTTGCTAAAACTATAGGAGCATGCAATTCTACTGTAAGGCCTAGGCTACTCTAAAAAGATAAAATATTTTGAAATCTATTTCGAAAATAAATTTTGAAAAGAGAATTTTGAAAAACTAATAATTAATAATTTTCACAAATATGAGAAATAAAGAAACTTATTCTATAAAGCACAGTCTAATTATCTTCTTAAGTTGCTAAATTCAGTTTCGGATAAAAGTTTGGTAAAAATATCATCTAAGTTGGATTTTGAGTCAATATAGTTAAGTTCTATATTCTCTTTAGTGACATGATCTCTAACGAAATGATATTTAACTTTTATGTATTTTGTTCTAGAGTGATGTACTGGATTTTTAATTAAGTTTATAGAACTTATATTATCAATGTAGGTTTTCAATTTTTACAGTCTAAATTAAAGTCTTTTAAAGTATGGGACATCCATAACAATTGAGCTATGCATTCGTCCATTGCTATATATTCGACTTTAGTAGTAAATAATGCAACACAATGTTGCTTTCTACTAAACCGCTTACTAAAGAAGAACCTAGTAGTTGATATCCTTCATTCGTACTCTTTCTATCTAACTTATAACCAGCATAATCTCAATTAGAATAGCCAACTAATTCAAAAAGTGATGTTCTTGGATACCACATTCCTACATTTATAGTTCCTTTTATATATTTAATTATTCTTTTAACATAAGATAGGTGAGATTCGTTGGTGCATGTCTGATAACGAACACACATACTTACTGCAAATAATATGTCAGTTCTACTTTCAGTTAAATATAGTAAGCTACCTATCATGCTTCTATAGTATTTTAAGTCAACTGATTTACCATTTGGGTCACTATCAAGGTTTATGTTACTTGCCATAGGTGTTTTTATTTCTTTAAAGTGTTCCATACCAAATTTCCTAATTAGTTCTTTTGTGCATTTACTTTGGTGTAGCAATTTTTTCTTTAGTTTGTTTAATTTGTAGTCCTAGAAAATAGTTTAACTCTCCAACTAAACTCATTTCAAATTAATTTTCCATGAAAATTATAAATTCTTTTAAAAATTTTGAGTTGGTTGACCTAAATACTATATCATCTACGTATACCTAGGCAATGAATATGTATGAGTCAAGGGTTTTTATAAAAAGTGTAGGGTCAATCTAACATTCTTTAAACCCTTTTGAATTTAGGAAACTAGATAGTCTTTCATACCAAGCCTTAGGTGCTTGTTTTAATCCGTAAAGGGCCTGTTCTAGCTTAAGCACATGGTTTAGTTATTCTATATTTTCAAAGTCTGGTGGTTGACTTACATAGACCTCCTCTTTAATTTGCCCATTTAGAAATATAAATTTAACATCCATTTGATATAACGTGAATTCTTTATGTGTTGCATAGGCTAGCAACATCCTATTGGATTCAAGTCAAGCTACCAAGGCATAAGTTTTATCGTAGTTGAGTCCTTCGATTTGACTAAACCCTTTGGCAACTAGTCAGGTTTTATTCCTTATGATTTCACCTTTGTCGTCTAATTTATTCCTAAAGACCCACTTAGTGTCAACAATTGACTTACATGTTGGTGGAGGTACTAGGTCTCAAACCTGATTTCTTTCAAATAGACCTAACTCTTCTTGTATTGCAATTACCTAGTTAGGTTCAAACAATGCATTTGTTATGGTTTTGGGTTCAATTTTAGATATTAGTGTTATTTGGCTTAAGTTTCTAAATGTTGATCGGGTTTGAACTCTTAACTCAGGATTTTCTATTATTTATTCAATTGGATGATCAGGGTTTAGTTGTAATGTTCTTGGGTTGGTTTTTTCTATTTGTTTGTTTTGTGTTAATTCTTCTTCTTCTTGATTTGTTGAATGAGGTTGATTATTAGTTATCTCAAGATTAATTATACCGTTATTAATATTTTCATCAAAAGTTACATTAGTGGTTTCTTCAAGTTTTAGAGTGGATTTATTATAAACTCTATAAGCTCTACTTGTGGATGAATATCCAAAAAAAATTTCCTTATTGGGGTTTTTGAAGTAAATTTTCCTAAGTAATCTTTAATGTTTAAAATGTGTATATTACATCCAAATACTTTAAAGTATTTTATGTTTAGAATTTTATTAAAATAAATTTTATAAGATATTTTATTTAGAAATTTATTGATTATAAATCTATTTTGGACATAACAAGTCATGTTAATAGCTTCAGTAAAAAAATATTTAGGTAAATTATATTTATTTAGCATTATTTTTGCAGCTTCTTATAAGATTCTTTTTTTATGTTCTACTAGACTATTTTGTTGTGGGGTCTTTGGGCATGAAAACTCATGACGATAGCCAATTTTAGACAAAAGTTTATAAAATTTTAGTTTATACTCACCTCCATTATCATTTCTATTTTTCTTAATTTTGATTTCTTTTTCAATTTCTATTTGTTTACAGAAGTTACTAAAAGTTTCATATTTGTGAGTTAATAATTTAACCCAGGTATATTTGGAGTAATCATCTATTATAATTAAGCAATAAAGACTTCCATTTAATGACTTAACTCCATGAGATCGAATAAGTCTAAGTGTAACAATTTAAATATTTTATTAGTTCTATTTTGATTAGTTAGTTTATGAGTTGATTTAATTTATTTTCCTTGTTGACAAAGGTTACAGATTTTACTTTCAGGGATTCCTAATTTAGGTAGACCTTTAACTAAATTATTTTTGTTTAATTTTAGTAAATTCCTAACATGGGTGTGAATTAGTCTCCTATGCCACAACTATGTTTCTTTATGTTGTGTCAAAAGACACTTAGGTGAAGTTTTTGGTAGATTTATTGAATAAATATTTTATCTCTAAATCCTTTAAATAATATATTGGTTGAGTTTGTGTAACTTATTTGACATTCAGAAGATAAAAATTTTACTTTAAATCCATAGTCGCACAATTGACTTATACTAAACAAATTATAATTAAAATGCTCAACAAATAATACTTTCTTAATTGATATATTTGATTATAATTGAATTTTTCCTGTGCGAATAATTACCTTTAGTTTGTCATTATTTCCAAAGACAGCTAATCCTAGATTTTTGAACGTGATACTAGTGAATTTGTGATGATCCTCAGTCATATGCCTAGAGCAGACGCAGTCCAAAATTCATTTGTCCATAACTTTGGATTCCTATACACAACATAAAAGTTAGACCAATGTTTGGTTAATGAAATTTTAAGTTTTAATGTTTTAAGTGTTGTGAGTTTAAATTGAGTTTAGTTATTAATTTTTAAGTTAATGTTTTAGTTTTAGTTAAGTTTTAATTAATTTTAGATTTTAACTTAAGTTTAAGTTAATTTTAATTTAAGTTTAAATTTAATAATTGTAAGTTAAGTTTAAGTTAATTTTAATTTTGGATTAAGTTTTAAATTTAATTTAAGTTTAAATTAATTTTAGGTTAGTTTTAATTAATAATTAAGTTAATTTTAAATTAATTTTAGATTAATTTTAATTTTAATTTTGAAGTTAAGTTTTAATTAATTTTAAAAGTTAAGTTTTAATTAATTTTTAAAGTTAAGTTTTTAATGAATTTTAAAGTTAAGTTTTTAATTAATTTTAAATTCAGTTTTTAATTAATTTTAAAGTTAAGTTTTAAATTAATTTTAAATTCAGTTTTTAATTAATTTTAAAGTTAAGTTCTAATTAATTTTAAAAGTTAAGTTTTTATTTAATTTTTAAAGTTAAGTTTTTAATTAATTTTAGATTATGTTTTAATTTTAATTTAAGTTAAGTTTTAATTAATTTTTAAAGGTAAGTTTTAAATTAATTTTAGGTTAAGTTGTTAATTAATTTTAGATTAAGTTTTTAATTAATTTTAAAGTTAAGTTTTTTATTATTTTTAAATTTAAGTTTTAATTAATTTTAAAGTTAAGTTTTTAATTACTTTAGATTAGGTTTTAATTTTAATTTAAGTTAAATTTAAATTAATTTTAGAATAAACTTAGAATTAATGTTGTAATTAGGTTTAGTTAAGTTTAATTAAAAGCTTATCAAGAAGTTTGTTTAACTTATGTTAGATTCAAACTTAGGTTTGAGTTAATTAAGCAAGCTTCTTAAGAATAAGTTTTCAGTCAGTTGTGAGACATATGACCTCTTGTGCATCAACGGTGTACCATTTTTGAATACTTTCTAAAATAGCCTTGTCCAAAAAACTTAATACTAGGTTTTAGTCTAACTAGCCCATGTTTGATTAGAGTGGTTTCGATTAGATCTACTAAGTCTAGTGCACCAGGAAACATACACAAGATTCAGCCTAGACATGTCATCGACAAAGCTTCCTTGACGTATTATCATCCCAATCCATTATGATGCTATGTTATTAGGATTTAGTAAATCTTTTTACTAACAGTTCTAATTTAAGTAAAAAATGTAAACCTAATCCTAAGCATGCATAGTTGATTAATCAAGTTGGTTGAATAATTTTTCTATTTGCTCTTAAGTTATAGCTTAGATATGGTCTATCTAAGTAGTGAATTTGACTCTTAGGGATCAAATATTAATTTGGTTTGATTAAGAATTTTTTAGGAACCAATGTTTGGACTTAATTTCTAACATTTTGACTAATTAATGACAGATATTGTTTGTTGGTTTTGTTTGGGTTATAGCCGAGTCCCAATTTGTTGTGCACAGCTCGTTGCGACCAAAGTACCATATTGAGACACTTAGATCCTAGTTCAAACTTTTCTAATGTTTTCTTAAGTCGCTCGACTTGACCTTTCAGTTGAAATTTTCTTCCTCAAGTTTTGCAACTTGAGTTGAAGTTCCGACTTAAACTTGGTTAGTCGAGTTACTTAAGTTAACTTGATCCTTAAGGTAGTCAATTTTCTTAAGTAGTAAGTTATTTTGTTTTTTGGATTTTGTCAATTTTTTAAATAAACATTTAACTATTTTAAGTAAGTTTGACTTGGAATGAAAGATTACCATATTGGGACTTTCGAAAATAGATACGGATTCGTGGCTTTCTCAGACTCGGTGTCAGTGTCGGACTCGTACTCTTCCTCGAACTCGGAATCTTTGTTTCTTGCCATAAGAGCAAGATGGCTCGAGTGCTTCGGTTCTTCCACATCGGACTCCTCAGAAGATGACTCGTCCCACGTCGCTTGGAGGGCCTTCTTCCTTCTTGCCGATTTTGGTTTTTCCTCCTTCCGGTTTAGGCATTTGTGTTTGAAATGCCCCTTCTTGTTGCATCCATAACAAATCCTTTCTAATTTATTTTGCGTTTGGTTGATTGGTGTCTTCTTGGTGCTCCCTTTGAACTTCTTCCTTGTTAGTAGTTTTCGGACCATATTGACTAGCTCTTCTAGTTTAGTCTGAGTCAGACTCACTTTCTAGTTCATTCTTGATTCTAGACATGGTTTCTTTACTTAATCCTGCATACAGGGCAATACCTTTCTCGACTTGACTTAAATTAGACTGTTCGTGTAACTCTAATTCACAAAAAAATTTATCTAATTTAAGAATGGAAAGATCCTTTGAAACTTTATACGCATCTACTATTAATGCTCACAAAGTGTTTATCAAGAAGACGTTTAGTGTGTACCTTATTGTGTCGTGATTTTCTAAGTTGTGTCCGATCAGATGTAGGTCGTTGAGAATATCCTTTAATCGTGGATAGAGTTGCATGGTTGTCTCTCCGGGAAGCATTTTAATATTAAATAAATTATTTAATAGTAAATCTCTTTTATTTACCTTAGATTCGTCGATTCCTTCGTATACCTTTACCAGATGGTCCCATAGTTCTTTTGCCTTTTCATAGGGCCTGACTCAATTCAGTTCTTCCATGATTAGCCCAGATTCAATGGTGTTGATTACTTTGTAATTTAGTTGTGCCTTCTTGATTACTTTGTAATTTAGCGGGAGAGTCTTGTCTTATGGTTCTATCGGCTTTCCATCTATCATTAGAGGAGTGCATCATTTGAGTATGGTGAACCAAAGCTCGATGTCAGACTTGAGATAACACTCCATTCTGTTCTTCCAATAGTTGAAATTCTCTCCTTTAAACAGTGGAGGGCGGACGATGTTGTACCCTTCTTGGTAGGAGTTTGACATTCTTACAATCAAAAAATTAAAAGAAGAAAATTTCCAAGACTCTCATCTTGGAATTAGTAGTGTGGGATAAAAAAATAAAAAAAATAACAAAAGAGAAAAAGTTTTAAAATTTGCTCGAAACACGGTTAAGTAATTTCAGAGCTACCAGACTTTGATACCAATTGAAGGATCGAAAAATACGATAGAGGGAGGGGGGTGAATATCGCACGTTAAAACTTTTCTTTTCGTATCGACTTGTAGAACAAATATCAAAGCTGTAGTAGAAAATCCATGATCCTTGGTTGCACCATTGGTAAATCACTATAATTCTTCTTTTAGAAACCTCCGAAAAAAAGCAATTCCTACAATGACAGATATAAGATAGTAACAACCTACTATCTTACTTGAAATTAACTACAATGCAAGCTAAATAAAATTATACCAAAGCAATGAAGATTGTCGGCACTTTATCGGAGCAGTAGCTTGCTTGAAGTTAATAGCATGGACGACAACTTTAGCATAGAGAATTGGAATTCAAATTGATGCTTGCCTTGGACCTCAAGCTCTCCTTTTATAAGCCATGTTTGATAGACTGATAAACACTTCAGTCGACTGATCCATTCGATTGACCTAACCCTCTATCAGTCGACTGAACACTACAGTTTCCTTTTTCATCGAGATCCGAGCTTCGAACAATAATGAATAATTAATGTTCGGTCGACTGATCCTCTTAATCGGTCGACCGATCAGTCATGTTTTCCTGTTAGCTGAGATTCTCCATTAATGAGTATTTAATTGCATTTAATGTTCGGTCAACTGATCCCTGGGTTCGGTCGACCAATCAGGTTGGCTTCCAAGTTTGCTTCTGATTGATCTGATCTGTGCCACATCATCATGGTTCGGTTGACCGATCAGGTATTAACTGTACTCTGTTTTAGTCTGATCTCTAGTTTGAGTCAATCTGGTTCGGTCGACCGATCAGGTTGGTT
Organism: Zingiber zerumbet; assembly: GCA_037833815.1. Taxonomy (NCBI): domain Eukaryota; kingdom Viridiplantae; phylum Streptophyta; class Magnoliopsida; order Zingiberales; family Zingiberaceae; genus Zingiber; species Zingiber zerumbet. The sequence goes on from JBBMJZ010000126.1 coordinate 20,433,683, forward strand.
CCTACAAAACAGAGTTATAAAAAATATGATCCTATAAAACAAATGTTAGCACAATTATGATACATGAGTATTAATTGACAGTAAACTTATTTTGCTTTCAACTTGGAAACCTTCCCGATTTCGTCAGTTGGATCAACGATTTAGGGTTTATTCTTTTCTAGAACACGATCTCACTGTCACTCCTCTCTAGTCGAAGTACTCAAAAGTATTTGGATAGTCCATAAATGATTCATCACTCCTTGCAAAAGGAGATATATATCGTACGACCGCTTGTTAGAATTATTACTTGAAATCTTTGGTCAATGTATTACATGTCAAGAGTATGGTATTCTTGGACACATGTTTGAGTAATTTGAATCCATAAGACAAGAAAGTATGACTTTGGCTAGGTGTGACGTAGTCAACTTAGTAGGAACTGACATATGTCCTAAACTAAGTGGATATAAGAGGAGTGAAAGGAATGAAACACAACTCACTGTAGCTACTGAATGGTTCAGAAGTAATTTCGACATCAACCATTGATTTTCCTATCAATTAGGGGTTATGATGTACTAGATGTCACTCATGATCTATTCATAATTAATAGTTAATTACAAATGACCAATATAACCAAGAATCTATTGGGTCACATTCACTATGAGTTTATCCGAAAGACTTAAAACGTGTTTGAGAATTGGATTCCCAGATTGAGAGAGATTGAATCTAGTCGGACTAGATGAAGGGTAAATATAGAAAATATTTTATGGCAATAGAAGTATGGATAGACCATGTCTTTTGAAGATGAATTGGACCTTAATTATAAACCAAATTTATTTAATGTTAATTAAAAGAGGTTGGTTATTGAACAAGTGATTTAGTTTTAAACCAAACTTAAGGCTATTAATTTGAAATATGGGTTCATAATAACAAGTTTAGATTCACTCTTCAAACCCGATAAGACATTAATGATATATACTGAAGAGAAAAATATTAACAAATTGAATCAAAACCGGAAGATTAGGTTTTGTTCTCTCCTACCCTTGCCGCCACCGACCTAGCCCCGTCATCGCCCACCTTACACAGCCGGAGCTTTAACAGCTGGTGTCACCTGTTGTTGTCAGCCTTCCTATTGTCACTCCCTGCTAACAGACGTCTGACGACCGTCGGCCGCCCTCTGTTCATGCATGGACAACAAGAAGGTACCTGCTGCTAGATCCAAGTAGCCTCTAGAGCTCCTTATGTTGTCGCAAGGCCTCACCCTCGGAGTTCGGTTACTCCTACCCCTATTGGTCCCTCTTCAACCACCAAAGTCCTTATCGCTGGCCACGCAACCGGCTGCAGTGATTAGCCACCCCAAATAGCAACAACAAGTTGTTGTTGTCACTGATTGATGTGTACTTCTAGGTTGCCTTGTGCTGCCGGATAGAGGTGAGCAAAAGTTCGGTTAGATCGAATAAACCGACTGAATTTAAAAATTCGGTTCAGTTTTTTTTTTAATTTAATTTTTTTAGAAAATAGGTTAATTCGGTACGATTTCAATTTTAAATTTTTTTATTTGGTTAAACCGAATAGACTAAATAAACTAAATTTTTGTACCAAACTAAATTTTTAGACCCTATTTTTTTAGATCGAAATTGAATTTATTGAATTTTTAGACCCGATTTAGAAAAATTTGGTTAAACCCATATTTTATTGATTTGGTTTGGTTTTATTAAAAAATTCGGTCGATTAAGTTAGTTCAAAAAAAATGTAGTTCGGTTCGGTTCAGTTTTAACCCCTACCATCGGATACTAATTGAACCATGATTCCCTCTCAGATCACTTTGCCTCCGATCGTCGGCTAGTACTGAAGACGGAGACTCAACTCGGACTTATCGAAGTCATTTTGATGATTGCTTGGCGTAGATACGAACAGAGGTAAGGCTTCATAGCGTCACTAGTTAATGCCATTTCCACTCCATCTCATCCGTCAGGTATAATTTATTATCATAAAATTTTATATTGCAATTATGTCTGACATGTTGCATCCTATATACATTTGATGTGTGTGTTGTAATAATTAGTTTAATTATTATTTGTCTTCCACTGTGCATTTGTGAAACGTGTCCAATGCACGCATCCATCGGGCTCCCCAACATGATTTTAATTGTATTCCTAATAATCCTTCGCTCAAACGAAGAACCACCACTATTCTTATGGTTTGAACCTCCCTTTAAGTATCCTGTCACCCTTGATGTTCTCTGGGTTTCCCCTCAAGCATTCAATCACTAATGACCTGCTCCAGACCTCCCCTTAAGCATTTAGTCAATCGAGGTCACTCCTCTCCTCTAACATTTTTTAATCACCTAGGGTTTACTTCCAAGGATTTCCGCCAAGCATTCAACCATCCTTGACCTGCTTGGACATTTCGCTTAGAGTTCACTCATTTGGGATTTCCCACCTCCTTTGTTTAATGTCACTATTCCATCCACATGACTCAATCTGAACCATGACTCTAATACCACTTGATATAACCAAAAGAATTCACATATCTATATAATGATATGATACTGTCCGCTTTGGGTCTAGGTTCTCAGACATCCGGTCAATCAAGGTCACTCCTCGGCTCACTCCCCCAGAAATTTCACCAAGCATCCAACCACCCTTGACCTGCTTGGACTTTTCACTACCTAGCGTTTACTCCTTGGTCACCCTTGACTTGTTTGGACTGGGTTTACTCCTCTAGGATTTCCACCAAGCATATTGACCTGCTTGGACAGGGTTCACTCCCAAAAGATTTCTGCCAAGCATATTGACATGCTTGAACTTTTATCTCAGAGTTCACTCCTTTACGATCTCCACCTCCTTCGTTTAAGGCCATTATTTCATCCACATGACTCAATCTAGACTATGACTCTGATACCACTTGATAAAACTAAAAGAATTCATATATCTCCATAATAGTATGATATTATCCACTTTGGGGCTAAGTCCTCATGGATTTATTTTTAGATTCAGCCCAAATACCTTAAACCAATAGAGATATCTTTCATCTTATAAACTTATGATCTTTATATTACTTATTAGTGTATGTACTTATGTGTTAAGATACTCCTTATATATTTTATGGATAATTATTTCATAAAGACAGGTATTTATCATTAATGATTTACTTTTCTATATATATATGATTAATGATAAAATCTCACAGATTAATGAGTAAATTAATCTAAAAATAGTTCTTGATCGGATACATATCTAGAGGAGTCATGAATATCTAAATCAACGTTGAGTATGACTAGGTCGAGATAGACCGAGAGATGAATATCTAAGTTGAACTTGGGGGTGTCTTGAACTTAACGGTATACTGGGCATGATCTGCTTAAGAGGATATCACATATTAAGCAGCATTGGTCATTCCTCTGATGAACGAGTATAAC
>JBBMJZ010000126.1:20440887-20458241 GCA_037833815.1 Zingiber zerumbet
GATGGATGGATGGTCGCTCGGATAATGCAATACAACTGGGTGTCAACTTTTTTCCATAGAGGACGATCAGTGACTTGGACATCCTCTTCGGTTTGCGTGAGATGTGTCTTATAACCCTATCTAACAAGCCAAAGCTCGATGTGAGAGGCTCAAGAAGAGTAATTCTTACCATCCAACTGCTCGGAAGAGAGCTGTGCAATGGTGTAGTTGGTAAAGATTGAAATATTCGGCTTTGGAGTGCCAGAGATAGCCATTGATCAGCTCGGTGAAAGAGGGCACACGGAGAAGAAAGGCTCAAGCGATGCAAGAAGATAGGTGAGGACGGTGGAACTGTAGGAAGGATAATCCCTACCGTTGCCAAACTGCTGATCTACCGAGCTTCTCTCTGTTGATGGACTGCAGGAGAGGACGAAGGACGATGTGCTCACGACATAGGAAAATGCCGATGTCAGTTCGCGAAGAGGAGAGTAGGGCGGCAGCATCGGGCGATTGGCGAAGAGGGGTTGCGACATACGTGCGAAGAGGCATGCGCGATGTTGCGGCGCAAGGAACGACGACACAGAGAAAAAAAAATAGGATTTGCCTCTCAACTTGGCTCCGATACTATGTAGAAAAGAGAAACGAGAGGCGTTAGGGAAAATTCCCTCTTGGACACTACAGGGTTATTGACTTTTATAGGGAAGAGGATAGACAACATAATTACAAAATTACCTAGCTATATTTATAATATTCTAACAGTTTCCATCCCTTAGATAATAAACTCAAGATCCAGTGACTAATTCAGTGACAAGACATATTAATCATCATAAAGTCTAATGATGGAGGCATGTACCTTGCTCAGCATTATAACAAGAAAGCTATTATCAGATACTTCATTATCCGCCAATGTAGTATCGTCTTTTAGGATTTTTCCTTGATGTATAAGCATCTGCTGCCCAGCTGGATAAACAGATTCTCCTTGAGATGTCTCAATACTTTTTTTAACATCAACAACCTGAAAAGCAACTAAACAATCAGATAGGGATAATCTATTCAGATCATAATCAAATTATAGAAATCAGCATTTACAACTGCAAAGAGTGGGGGAAGAGAGCTTGGAATGTGTGCGACAGGGGCATGCATGTTAAGGGTTTTTATATTGACCTGGAAATCATGGTTTTCAAATGTAAACTGGAATCAGAAAAAGGCTACAGAGAGCTCACGTTTCAATGCGTCTTTTCCAGATTGGTGAATTAATCCGTTGAACTGAATGCTCTAGTAAGGAAAGACATGTGAGGAGGGCATTGAAATTTTATGGCAAGGGACAAATATATGTAGGAGTTAGAAGAAATATAGTAAATAATAAATAGAACTATAGAACTATAGGACTATGAGATCATGGAGTTACTCCAGTGGACAGATACTGCCTTTCCTTTTCCTACCACTTCTTATTTATAAATTGAGATACTACAATACTGACAATTGTTAAATGCAATAATTCAAAAATGCATTCACCACTTCAAAAATTGCACTGACTATAAATGAATATATTGGGTAAAATATATATTTAACATAGTGAAAATTTAAATTATATGGATATTACTAGCTATGTAGCCCTTCATAAAGTTTAATGGTGGACTTGATTTAATGTAATTGATCTCAAGTAGTTGTGGATCTAAAGTTGCCAAGTTGGTGATCAGGACCTCAGGATCCTACAATCCAAATTGGCTCGATGATTCAAAACTCAATAGGATTTCACAGTGCTAGGATTTAATTCATCTCTATTGCCATGACCATACATCTTGATCTGCACAATGTCTTAAAAAAGCAAACTTATATTCATATAGATAATTTAAAATTTGAGGTGAGGATCTCACAAGCCTACAATAGCCGTCGCCAAGTAAGATCTCTTTCCACAAAATCATGCCTTAAAAAAAAAACTACATTCAGATAGACATTTCAATATTTGGTATTTGATAAAAGTTTGATATCTTTTTCAAACCATAATCCAAAAAACAATTGGAATTATGTTAGAAGTCTCTTAACTTCCAAGTAGTAAACAATTTTGCCATCTTTTCATTTTATAAAGTTAGCTAAACCGAAATTGTTTTGGATATCAGACATCATAATTAAATGTTGAAATTATGTGACATTTAACTTAACTTTCAATCTCTCACAACCATATTAAATTGTTCATGTTTTTTCCACAAGAAAAATATGCTTTATGATATACAAATCTTGAAATGTTTCCAATGATACCATATACTGAAAGTTAATATATCTGATAAATTTTAGTTTTCAAGTATAATTTTCAAAAATAATAGTGGAATTGTGGGAAATTATGATCCCATGCTCTGCTCGTGTGATTTCATTCAATGAACCTTATGTCACTCCTGGGAAGAATTAATTGATTGTTCTTGTAAAATACCCTCCTCAGCAAACAAAATATCTAAATAGAATATGACCAATTCCGCCAGTAAACTTGTTGATTCATCTCTAACATGCAAGATCTCATAGTAATTTATGAGAGGTACAGCTGAACTCAGTGTGCCAACACATCAACTACTTCGTTTTTACCTCAAAATTTGATCAAAATATTTCTAAATGTATAAGCACTACATTTTTATCTTGCACTTCTTCGAGGTTTTAGTAGTACCAGTTTAATCCAATTTATAAATGGTTCATATTTTTTTGATAACGGTTCATTATTTTGTTAGCTAAAATAACAGCACACAAAAAAATCAGCTAAAATAGCTAATCAGAAACACCACATCCAATCCAGATACGTCTCAAATTACCTGCACAAGGAAGATGAGATACGACGGTACAAAATCCTTAATCATACATCGTTGTAATTCAACGAACAAGTGTTCTAACAAGAATAAACTGAAGCGAGCTGCTACCAGTAAGCTCAAAACCGCCAGGTAATCCATACCCGCAGGCCGCATGAGCTTATTATTTGAGACCGACGATAAAAGTGAACAAATGACTATGAATTCCAATCCGGCAAGACAGTATAAGCGACATCATCTATCAGATGGAACTACGAACGAATAAATAAACAAACAAGTGCGGAGAAATCCCAGGTGGATCAAGAAACGTACCGTGTCGCCAGGGTTGGCGTCGATCTCGAAGTTGGTTCCCTTGAGAGTCTTTACGGAAAGCCTCATCTCTCTCACTCTCTCCCCCTATCTATCACTTTCACAGGTGAAGTTTCCGATCAAAGTTTCTGGACTCCTCCGATGACGATGGGGCGAGGTGCATTCGGGATGCCTTCTGCCGCAAGCTAAAGAACAGAGTGGGAGTGCATCGTCAGTGTATCAATAAGGTTGTCGTGATTATCTGTTTTGATTAAAGTACGCAATACGGTTTGTTCGTCTTCTACAGGGTAAACAGATATGGGTCCCATGGCCAAGCACGGCTGACTTCCATCCATTTAGTTATTGTATGATTGCTCACGAACATCTAATCATCCGATGTAAATTTCGTTTTTTTTCCAGAAGCCGTCGAAGGAATGGAAGAAGAAAGCAGAATTCCTAAATAGGAAATGTTTAAAATTTACTAAAATATCATGTTTGGAAATATTTTTTTTCCACGTGGCACAATCGGATGAATAGCAAGATTTTCCAAGCCCGTTCGATCTCATTTCGCTGAAAATTACAACTGTGCCACCGTCCCCTCTTATCACCATTTTCCAGAAGCCTTGTTGAATGCCTCCCTCCCCCTTCCCCCTTCCCCCCTTCCCCCTTCTCCAAATCAAATCCCTTTCCTTCTCCGCTTCGCATGGATCCCACCCTATCCCACGGCCGAGCTACGGTTGATGGACGTGGCGGAGATAACATCAGCGATGGAGACGGAGGTGTGGCTTGCGATAACGCCGGGGGACGGCGGTCCCAGCCGCTAAGGAGTGGAAAGGGCTTGGCTACCTCGAGAACCAGGAGGAAGGAGAGGGATGACGCCACTTCCTCGTCGTCCTCGTATTCCTCTTCGTCGGCCTCGCGTTTCACGAGGAAGCGGTCAAAGATCAGAGGGGTGCGTTTGCGGAGCGGGGGAAACCGTGGCCTTTTGGTGTTGCGCGGCAATGAGTGTCTGCAGGAACTTGCTCTTCCGCTCGGCATGTCCTTCGCTGCGGTTATTGCTCAGGTGCTTTGGTTTGTTAGGCTTCAAATTTATGTTTTTATCCGTGAAATATGAAATTTAATATTTTGCTTATGTTATGTCATGATTGGAAGAGAATACTGATGGAACGAAAGTGTGCCATCTCAGTCTACATTGTTTTATGGGTATCTTCTACTCGGATTTTTCATGAGTGGGCACTAGAACTTGAGTAGATAGAATCTAGATTATAATATTTTTGTAGAACGAAGTGAAACCAAGTTTTGCGACAATGTTGGTTAACATGAAGTGAAAGATAATTCACATGAGAATTAAACTAACCATTTTATAGATTAACACTTAAATGCTATCTACACGCTAATTCTTCATGTTAAATGTTGCTTCCCTATTCACTAAAAAGAGTTACTTTTCATCATTTGTATTTCAAATTATTAATCTCCATGCAACCTGTGATTGAATCTTCTTATTTTTTTGATAAGGAAAGTATTGTATGAATGTTGCACAAGTTGAAAGGGGGAATAAGGATAGTAAACCATCCTTTTTTGGCCGATTAATTGGTTAACTAGTTTGAATGTAGCTTTGTGCATGCCTTTGCTATCTACATACACTGAATTCTATACACTCTAGTTAGAAACAAAGAAAGCGTCTGATTTCAAGAGTTCTGTAAAAAATTCAGCTTGGTATTATATTGTACCTGTAGAATTTGGTGCTTGTTTGTCAAATGTCCCACTGTATCACACAAGTTGATAGAATAATCCCCTGATGAATTATTAATTACCAGACCACTCATTAAGTAGACCTCATGTAATTATATCCTCCCTTGAATAACAAATGTCTATCCCACTTAACTTTTTTGATTAGTTTCTTAGAATCTTGATCAGACTACCTTTTGATCTATAGTTTCTGTTCTATGTTTCAATTAAACTTGGCAAATCATTAAATGCTGATCATATTTTTAAGTGTGAGAAGCAATTCTTCTCTTCCGCTAATGTTTCTGAATCTGTCTTGTGCACGAATACTTTCATTTATAAATTTTAGCTGTCTGTTTAGATGTCAGGTAATTACTCTAATTTCCATATTTACTTTGTAATTACCAAACCTAATTTCTCAATGAGTTGTTATGTCACATAATTACATCAAATAATCAATGAAAAATTGCAATGAGTTGTTATGTATGAGTGCTACTGCTGTGACTTATGAGTAATTACAACAAGTCATACCTTTTTCAGATATGTTCATGAACAGAAATGATAGTGATAGTTATTTTGGGAAATTCTTAGTGATTTGACATCATTTTTTCTTTCCATTGTACTTCTAGCTTGTAAATAGTCACAATATGTAGATGCTTGAAATACCTTATTTTCCAGGTTGTATTTGGGAAGAGCATTTCAAAAGAGAGTATAGAAATAGATCTTCTTTCCAAGGTTAGCCTATTGTTTCTTCGATCTGTTTTTATATCGCTAGTGTTTTTATACATATCTTACTTGGATATACTATTTGCCACAGATGTGTAGTTCAGCAGTCAAGGAATCAATAACAAATGTAAGTTCATCTCTAGTTCTCATGTATCTTTAGATTATTTTGCAGCTATTATTATATAGTTTTTAAAATGTATTCTTTTTCTTTTCTTTCTTCTTTAATTCGGACAGATATATGGGCAAAAATTTGATTATTTCATAAGAAATTTTGATAAGTCATTCTCTAGCTCATTGAAGACCCTTGGTTTGATCAATAACATGTCTGTTAATAGGAAGGAAAATGCTGTTGCCCCTGGTTTGTGTTCTTACAACAGTCATGAAATGACACCTGACTTGACCAACTCTGAACTTATCAGAACCATCAAAGATCCTGTTGAAAATGCTGTTTGTTCCCATTTTTGTTCTTCGAGTTATGAACCTACACCTGACATGACCAATGCTGAACTTATCAGAGCCATTGAAGGTCGTAAGGAACATGCTCCATTTAAATCAGCAGACAATCAACTCATTATCCATCAACATACGAACCAGCAACTTACAAATATTCACAGTAACACACACAGTACTGCATTTAGTCATTCTATTCTGAGTACAATGGAAAGATCTGTTATTGAGCAGGCTCGCTCTAATGATCTCAAGGCTATTGAGATAGAGCTAGTAATGAAGAAGTTGCAGTTCAAGCAATCTCAGTTAGTCATTAGTTCAGATGCGAATTTGCTAGAGAAGATTAAGATATCTTTAGGTATTTCCAAGACTTCCTTCAAGGAAGAGAAATTGAGGAATCAAATGCAGGAGACTAGGCATGCACAACTTTTGCAACAATGTATGGACCTTCTAGTCGCTGGTTTGATTGTCATGTGTATCTTGCTTACGTACGGAGCTTTCATCTTTTCATATCAACGTGTTGCAGAGGTCACATCTGCCTGCATGACTGTTAAAGAGGTATGAGATACTTTTGATGTTCTCGACTCTTTTTTGCTGTTGGTTTCGTAAGCTTAGTGGAACTTCTGTCTGTTTCTCTCCAGAAATCCAGCTCCTGGTGGATTCCCAAGGGAGTCCAGTCTTTCAATTCAGGCATGCACATTTTGAGGTGCCAGTTTGTGGTCCTATCTCGCATGTCGTTTGGGATATTAATGATTGTAGCGATAGCTTATGTGGCTTTCCAAAGGTCAGCAAAGTCAGCTGCTGCCATGCCGGTGACATTTATTGCGCTGCTGCTAGGAGCTCTTTGTGGTTTTTTCGGAAAGGTATGCATAGATACACTAGGAGGAAATGGATATCGCTGGCTAATTGATTGGGAAGTTCTGTGCATGCTCCATTTCTTCGCCAATGCTTTCCCATCTGTGTTATACAATCTTCTTTACGGCCCTGTAGCTGTATCCCAAAGAGCAAATTCAGTCATGTGTCCTTACTGGCTGAGAAGATATGTATTCTATGCACTACTTCTGCCTATTCTTCCAATATCAAGCGGCTTGCTGCCATTTGCTTCTTTCTTTGAATGGAAAGTGCATTTTGTGGAGAAATTAACTTTCTGGGGTTCAGATTCAACATATTGAGAAATTTGTTGCATTGCACAAGATTCTCCATTATCTTTACTTCCCTAATCCTCCTTGTTGTACTTTAATTAAGCTATTTATCTATGAGCATGTTTGTCTCACCTCTTGAGCTCCATGACCTAACTATTAGGAGGGACTTGAAGAATCTTATTGTCTGTGAATGTATGTATATCTTTAACCATTAAAACTATTAGGTGTCAGTTCCTTATATTTAAAATGGTGTGTGACATGAACACTTGTGATTCTTTGTGGTAGCTTTGATGAAGTCCAACTTTGTCTTCATTTTGTCAATGATTCAATTGGTTTAGTTGGGAATATGGGGCGGTTTGGTTTAGTTTGAGCAATTCATTGTGGAAGTTCTGAACCAGAGTTTTGCCCTGTTAAAATAATGCATATTGTTGTAGGATCCAATTCCAAAGAAAAATTATGAACTATTTTAGTTATACAATTAATAGGTGGATTAGGATTTTTATTTGTTCTTGGAAGTCTTTGATTTGAAGATTATTTTGTAAAATTAATTTAGAATAATAATATATTGATGTGAGACTTTAATCCTCTGTTTACTTGCGAGGATGGATTTAAAAATCGAGAAAAGTTTGTCGTATGAAAAGTTTTCCGCTGTGAAGGATGGATTAATCATCGATTTTACTTAAAAAATAATGGACGGATGAATTTATGAATCCATCCGGATCATTTTTTCTTGGCTGTTTTTTCATCCTGGGCGTCGCCGACCTCCACGACGACGAAGCCGTGGCGGCGGCGAAGGCTGCCATGAGAGGCGTCACGCCACCGTCGCTGCCTGCCGCTAGCGACACCTCCTCCGACACAGACGACGACTCAAGCGACGAAAAGGAAGCATCTAGTGGATCGGTGAAGAAGCGCAAGTGGAACAAGCGGCCGAAGATAGTGTTGGATCCATCTTCGAATCAAAGCTGATGCGAGCTCGATGCAAATGCAATAGTGATCACTAGACATTGTGCTGCTATTCTTCTAATCCCTTTTCATATTCCACGTACATTGTCGTTCGTCATTTTACTTTTTTTTTTTTCTTTACCTTTTCCTTTGCAGAGATTCTTTTCCCCCCTTTTCCTTCCCTCTTCTTTTCTTTTCCTCCGCCACGTGGATTTGTTATCCGCGAGGATTCCTTTCCTTCGTCGTCGATTCACGCCTCCAAGGAAACAAAGCATAAATCTAATTTGTTTTGTTAGACATATTCTCAATAATACTAAATCGAAAATGAAAGACACTATTGAAATAATTAGAATAATAAAGTTATTATAAGTTGTAAATTTTAAATACTTATGATACAATTAACAATTGGCAATATTTTAATAAAGTTATTTATCATTAGCAGAAAACGCATGCATAACAAGACAAGATTAATTGTTAAGGCTACAAAAAAAAAAAAAAAGAGGAAACATCGAAAAGAGAGTTTTAAATGAAAATTATTCCTTTAAATTAGCTAAAATGTGTCCATAAATAAAAACAAAACAAAATAATATTTAAAATTTTATGACCGAGGCAATCTTTCGCCACCACCACACACGGATCGAGTGATTTATTTCTGGATAAATATTTGTTTTTTAAATTAATTGATTTTTGGTATTATTTCATAATTAAATAAAAATAAGAAACCACAAAGAGCAACAAGCCAAGAAGGAGAGCGAGTTAGTTGCATCCTTAGCCATCTCCCTCTCATCGTCATCATCGATCGTAGGTTTTTCCCAGTCGAGACCGCAACGATCACAGCGAGCAATCTGACCACGCCACAGGATTCTCACACCCAGCGGCTTCCGATTCCTCGATTAGAGAGGTCCAAATCGATCTTTTCGCCCCCGCAGTGCCTCTTTGAATCGCTCGCAACTACCTTTGTCCGATCGAAACCGGATTCCAGTTAGCAGGAATCTATCTCGCTTGGGCTCGGAGACTCGCGGGGCCAATCTTCGCCGTCTTTCTGCTTGTTATTAATTTTTTAATGGGCGGAATTAGGGTTTGAAGTTTGAAGGTCGTCGTGGTTTTTCTCAGGTGCTTTGAGGTGAGGGTGGGATATTTTCCCTCTTTCGTTTCCTCGCCCTCGGTTTCTCCATTTTAGGGCTTGCTGTGCCCGATTGGGAGCGCTGTTGTTTTGGGGGAGTATTGGGGTCGTTCTACTAAAGAATTGAGGTAGTTTTGTGGTTGCATCTTTGCTTCGTTTCAAATCCGAGTGCCCTCCCATGGGTGTCTGATGCCGTGAAATGCATACATAAAGGTTGAAGCTTAACCATTTGAGCAAAAATAGGTTTTTCCCACTCCCCAGACAGTTTAGCTGTCTTGCTAGACAAAGCCCTTTCAATTTTATGGTGCAAACTTAGAGCCTGTGGTGGATGCACGACTCGAGAGTGGCTCTTCATTTAGGAAACTTCACACTTCCTCTGGGCAAGGTAGTGGGATGGACTTCTGTTGTTGATGTGTTTTGTTTAGGAAGTAACATTGGATGAGTAAGTTGGTTCAAAATTGGATGTAGAGGTAGAGGATCTTAACTGTATATTGATAATGGTCTGTGTGGAAAATGGAGCAAGGTGAGCCAGCGTTGGTTCCGCAGTGGTACAAGATTGCAAACGGGAGCACATCAACCAATGGCCTGCGAACCAGTTCATCCAAACGTTTTGGTACCCCAACTATTTCACACTAGATTTATTAACCATTAGTTATTGTTGTTATGGAACGTGTGTTTTAATATGTTCATGAATATAATTGTTGCTAATGCAATGTTTGTTTGTTTTCCTTAGATGAAAATGGTGTGGGACTTAGCCCAAGGAATAGATTACTAGATGACCAAGAAAGGAATCTGCGCCGGAGCTTGAGCTCGAATGGTTGTGTAGTTCGTGAGAAAGGTAATTCTGGCAGATCTCAGGCTTACAGTAGTTTCAGGAGATCTCGGGATAGGAACCAGGATAAGGATTTTGATTTCCGTGACAGAGAAAACAAGTTGCATTCGCTTGACAATGAATTTGAATATCATGATTCAGCAATAGGAGTTAGGTCTGAAGAACATGCCTTAAGGCGGTCTCAATCTTTTGTAGCAGGAAGGCAAGTTGAGTCTTGGCCAAAAAAGCTTGGAAGTAGTGGAAATAACAATTCTCCATCTAGGGGAAGTACTATTGGAAGTATCGGGAAAACCTCATTTGACAAAGAGTTCCCATCTCTTCGAGTTGAAGGAAAGCAAGGCTTCTCAGATGCAGTTGTTGTGTCACCTCTTGGTCTTAGAACTGCTGTTCAGAGTCTTCCTACCGGCACTCCTGTCATAATTGGAACTTCAGCCCTGGCACAAGTACCAGCCAAAGTTGAAACTGATGGAAGTATAAACTCACCTGTTCTACAGGCTTCTACGGTCAATCCTGCATCTACACCTGGAAGCAGTATGCCAGGATTAAACATGGCAGAGGCATTGACTCAAGCACCATCTCAAGTTAGTGAAACTCCACAGGTAATTCATTGAAAGGAATTATTATCACATGTTTCTTTAACACTGAGACAACATTTTCATCAAACTAATCTTTCATTTTTTTGCAGTTGCTCATAAACTCTCAAAGGATTGAGGAACTCACTCTTCGGAAATGCAAGCAGCTGATACCCATGACTCCTTCATTGCCTAAAACCTTGGTATGATAACCTCCTTGATTCTTGGCAAGTTTATTTTTTTCCCAATCTTTTATATAAAAAATATTTACTTCCTTCGCTCATTCTCTATTGCTCAAATCTTCTTATGAGAAGGAATTTTTGTAAGGACAAGGTTCTTGATGCACTGCACTTTTACTCCATAAATTACATGAGAAAAGTCATGTATCATCATAGTTGGTATTACTTTCTCATACTAGACAACTAGTATCATGCAAAATAAGTTACTGTTTGAATAAGATAAGTAGGGTGTGTGGTAAAGCTGAATAAATGTGTTTCTTAACTTTTAAAAAGTCAGTTCTGTGTGATTTAGTGTGCATATTAGCAGCACCTGTAACATGCTGTCTGTATCTTTTACCATAATGGGATGTCTTTTAGTAAAAAGTGAAGATGATTGTTTGCTTCCTATACAAGTAGAGAGAATAAAATGGAAAACTATCTACGATTTTGTATAAACTCCTGCAAGTCAGTTCTAGTTGGGTGCAATATATCCATGTTCTATTCATTCTTCCCCCATTTTGATTATGATTTTTTGTGGTAATTTCTATCTCAGTTGTTTATCTTCCTCTTCTTATCCTGTTTGTCAACAGTTAGTGAGGGTATAAATTCCAATTTTCCTACTCCTCAACTTACAATAGATAAAGAAACCCAAAATTTCATTATGCTCAATGCTTTAGATGATGGGTTCAGTTACAATTACAATATCTATGATAACCAATATAAGAATGGCATGTATTTAATTTGACTCCATGATTCTGAAAATTTTACTTCATCTTAAATGCATCTTATAAAAAAACTTGACCAAGTTAAATGGTTTGTTTATGCTTCCTGTTCATGCCAAAAAACAGTTTAAAATATTTATGATACATTAGAGGAGCTCTATGTAGAAGGTCAAAAAAAAAAAACCCTCAAATGCTTGTGTCTGTTTAGGTGCTTGCACAACTGTTTATTCAAGAAAAAAGTGAGCATATTTCCTTTTTTCCCTCTTTCTATTTGATAAGAAAAGATATCCATCTTCATTCTTTTATATGTTTGTTTATAAGGGAGATTGAACTCTGCTTTTTCTTTAAATTTCTGGCCTGATCATTGGTTAACAAAAGCTTCATTCATTTGCAAAGAATAGCTTTATAATTCATTAATCAGGAGACTGAGATCTAATATTAGAGACTGAGATTTAGTATTAAGTCGATTTATCATTCTCGTAACTTAGTCTGGTTGGATAATCCAGAAAAGTATAGTTTAACTATTTGATGAAAAATGTTTTTTTAGGAAACATTGCTTGTCACGATGTCTACACATAGATTGTATGTATAGTTAAAAGGATTGATCCTATTTGAGTGGTAGACACAAATGATAGAGGAGACAAGGAAATATTAGTTGTTGGAATAACAACGATGACAACGACAAGTTGGTATTGTGAAAAATATACTACAACAACAACTAAGCCTTATCCCACTTGGTGGAGTTGGCTATATGGATCCTTTTACACCATTGAGCTCTATCCACTAAGTGAAAAATATAAATATGTAAATTTATTTGTCTTAGCAACTCAAGTTTTTGTGATAAGTCATTAAACGATTAACTTTAACATGATATGAGAGCAGGGGTCCAGCTTTAAATCCTACCCATGTTAAAAAAAAAATCAACAATTTATATATGGGTTTCTACCAATCAGGGAAAGTATATCCACTCACATATGATATGAGACTTGAGAGTATTGAACTCACACATCACACATGTGGAAGGGTATTAAAGGGCATGAAGGGAGAGTGAAATCCATACATACAGAGCATGTTAAGAATATAAATATATAAATTGGTCTTTTTTGTAGACCTCAAAGTTTTAGGATAAGTTGTTAGCCAATCAACTTTATATCTTGCATAAAGCTCAGTAGAGTGAGAAGATTCATCCCTGCTATTTGTTACTTGTTGTTACCACTTTTTCTCTACTGCATAGTGTAGGTTGCAACCATTTCTAAACATGTACTGTAAGTATAAGCCTGAAATGCTGTCCTTTTAAGTGCCCCATTGGTTCCACTTATTATAGACATTTAGGAGAGAGATCTGCGAAGGCAACTATCGGCCTAATTAACATGATCTACAAATTCGTCCACGTCTGGATTTTTATTTGTTTTTACACAAGCAATTTAATGGATAAAAACATTATGTTCCACGTCTTCAAGCTTGACTATTTGAGTGATTTTCAAGCTCAAAATGAGTTCCACCTTTCATAGATCTCAATAGTTAAAATGTTTCACTGTTCATGTTTTTATTCTTCGTTTGTTCACAATATTTTGTTGCTCTCAGAATGGCGGCAACCTGTCAGATAAGGCAAAATCTAAAGTCGCAAGAGGTGGGGATTTTACTTCTCTTACCAAGGCTGGCCAACTGTTGCACGTGAACCAAACTATTCGGTCGCCAACTAATTCTGATGTTGCAAAGACATCTTCAGTGGGGAATTTTCAGGTTCTTAACCGAGAGAAGAATGGCATCACCTCCGTTGCTAAAGATGGTCAAGGTCTAAGCAAGATTGTGAATCCCGTTGGTCCCATCTTGTCTTCTGCAGTTCTTCCTTCAAAGGTCTCAACTGACCAGAATGTTAACATCGACAAGAATACAGGGGATAGAAAAATCCTTTCTCAAGCTCAAAATAGGAATGCCTTCTTCAATTTGCTAAGGAAGAAATCTTCAAATAATTCAAGTACTATCTCAGTGCCAAGCTCACTCGAACAAACACTGAGTGCAGAAAAGTCAAATGGAGAGCAACAGCACAACACCTTCCCTGCTAATATGATGAAAAATAACCTTCCATCAGTATCTGATGGTTTTGATGGGCCAACAGATATTGGAAGTATGAATCTAGATTTTTGTGCTTCAGATCAATCTGAGAGATCTTTTGCTGATGACAATGTAGAAACTAATCCCAACTCGGACAATGTTGTCGATCCTGAGGAGGAAGCCTTCTTACGGTCCCTTGGATGGGACAAAAATGGCTGGGAGGAAGCTCTGACTGCGGAGGAGATTGATGACTTTCTTAAGAAGGTAAAGTTCTTCAGAGTTATTATGTTCATTGCTTTGGCCTCCTGATCCCTGGTTAACTAGTTAAACTGTCGATTCTGGAACCACTGCCTTTGTCCTTAAGCATTATTCCTTTTTCTTTCTTTGTTTTTGTATGTTTCACACATGCTGCTTTGCTTCATTCTTTTCCCAGTATGAGAAGCAGAGACCACTGAAGATTGTACCCGAGAATATAGACGGAAGCAACTCATCTGGTGCTGAAACTTGAAGACCGAGACCAAGCATATTTTGGTTCAATATCTAATGCCATTAGTGAGCTAATTTTTTTTTTCCTGAAGTGTTTTCTCATTGATATTTATGGGGACTTGAGATACGAGTTGTGAAAAATATAGAATGCTGAAAAGAAAAAATCAATGAGTTTTGTTTTCCTGGTCTTTAGCTGCCGAAATGAATTTGAAATGCTGAATAAGATCAAACTTCGTCCCTTCCTGGGTTATGGCTCGCTATCGAGTTACGACCAGGGAGAAAGCTCCGATTGTCAGTAATGATAAGTTTTTTTAAAAAAAATATTCTGCTAGTCTATCCATTATATGCAATCTCAAACCACATGCAAAGGATTAATAATCTTGCAGACATTAGATCTGATAGAGAGCTGCATGGTAATTTACACAGGCACAGTAGATAATGGTAAGTCAATCTGGACGATCGTGCAGTACAAGTTGGTAAGTCAATCTGGACGATCGTGCAGTACAAGTTCCTGATATTGCCAATGTCTTCAAAGAAATCATCAAACTTCCCATCACTGACCATCTGCGAGATTCTGATCAATATCCTCGGCAGCTTCACGCAATGCTTCAGCAAATATTCGAGTGTGTTCGCTTTCTCCAAATGCAGCGGCGAGCTCACTGCGACGATCAGCTCCTCGAGAGAGGAAGAAATCATGAAATCTAACTCCAACTGCGATATCAAAAACGAGAAATTCTAAACAAGGATCATCCTCAACTCACATCTTCTGGACTAATACCATGCTGAAATGCTGCGAAGAACGCACCGTGGATCTCCAACTTAACGTAGTTTCCTGTGGTTGCTGAAGAATTCTTCCAGTTGAATCGCTGGAAAAGTTTCAGGTTCAAGGAAATCGCCAGAATATTCAATGTCAATGACCAAGTGCTCCACCTCAATTGCATTTTGCAGAAGAGTCCTTATCTCACACCAATACCAATGTTGACCTTCGATCGACAAATAGTCCAGCTCCGGGAGCTTCCCCACGTCCACCATTACCTAACGAACACTTGAAATCATTCAACTTGAATTTGAGCTTAATGGATAGGAAAGTTGTGATTTTGGTGTTGTGGAATTCACCTTCACTGTTTGCGTGGAAAGCCTCTTTAACCGGTGATTATGGCCGACTCGAATACGGTAAAATCCTTGGATATCAAGGTCTTGAAGCCTCGGCGAGTTCAGATTTAGGGAACAAT
This sequence comes from Zingiber zerumbet, assembly GCA_037833815.1. Lineage (NCBI taxonomy): Eukaryota > Viridiplantae > Streptophyta > Magnoliopsida > Zingiberales > Zingiberaceae > Zingiber > Zingiber zerumbet. The sequence continues at coordinate 20,456,169 of JBBMJZ010000126.1, forward strand.
GCAGTGTAAAATAGAGTTCCAGCTTGCATCTCTCCAATCGCTCCAGTTCAATCGAGATCGCGCCTTCCGAACAGCATCTAATTAGGATCAAGTCAGTGAGATGGGGGCAAGCACGCATCACGTCGGCCAAATGTTCGCTGAGAACAATGCCGCCGACCATCTCCAATATGTGCAATCTCCCGTAGGCGGACAAACCCCAATTGGGAGAAGAAATCAGGGAGGGATGCCAGAGCTTGAGAAACTCTAACCCTTTGGCGAGGCTGACGCAGTCGAGCCCTCCGTCGAAGAAGTCCACGCGGAGATCGAGGGAGCGGAGGGATTGGCCGCAGAGGGCGAGGCAGGAGGCGAGACTGCGGCCGGAAAGGGGGCAGTGGATGACGAGATCCTCGAGGGACGAGGCGGCAGCGGAAACCATGCGTAAGATGTCGGCGTCGGCAGGGGTTCCGCCTCCTTGCAAGGCATTGCTGAGGAAGTGGAGGGAAGGGATGAAGGCGGTGGCCTCTCGCCAGCGCCGGGAGACGGGGGAGCAAGCGGCGACGTCTCGGGCGTCGCACAGCCTGGAGAGGATACGGCGCAGCATGTCGTCTGGAAGCGACTCCATTGTCGTCCTCTCCCCGGGAAAACGGCGACCATTCTTCCTCGTCATCGTTTCCAGGGACATCGAAGAGGTAACGGCCTTTTCCTTTAATTTGATGTTTTTTCGAATTTTGTGGGTCTTGTTTGGAATTTTAGGGTTTAGAGTAAACTTGCATTGCCACCAATTTTACTCTCTGCATCGACATTCGACGCGATCAATTTTAAAATATAATTAACATTAAAAAAAAAAAAGTTTTTCCATTTTTTCAAATGCCAACGCTTTAACCACACCGACCCTTAACCAAGGAAAAGACCGACCCGTACCCGGCCCATCATTTAGGCGGGGTCGGCTCATATTCAAATGCACGGTTCCTAAACCTAGGAACTCCGATTCGCGTGGTCTCTATCTTCTGTTTTGATATATAAATCATCACTGGCTCAATTCAATTGTGTGTTACTTCTCATTTTCACGATACATAGAGGATTAATTCCATCACTTATTCTCATTTATTCATTGAATAAAAACAAGATAAAATACAAAGAAAAATACACCCATCAAATCATCAATTTCCTTTTCGTCGAGGACGAAATAAACCTATTCCCCTATTGTTGATTTCCTGTATTGGCCTTGCATTCATCGACGAGTGCTGCAAAGGAATTTAATAATCCTTAATTACTTTATCAAATAATGATTAGAAAAATTATTACTTACATCGTGAACAGCTTCTCTAAGCCGTCTTACTTGTTCCCTTGACACCGTTCTAACCTGCAAAACCACAACCATACTTAATTAATCTCAAAACATCGATAAAGACTAAACTCTGATCCTAACCTTATACCTTAATCGATGATAAGACCAATGTTTTCCCACTAACCTTATTGACGATGGTCCAAACTACACCTTCAGTGCAAGGGGGCGTGGTTAAAGAGCCCATGTATCTGTAGTACTTCCTGCTCCCTCTCTTTATCACCCTTGGATCCACCAGGCCCACCTCTTCCTCTGCTTCATGTTTGTCTTTGATCATATCGATGTATCTCTCCATCTGCATCAATAAATTTATTTAAATTTTAGGAGATATTTTAATAGTTTTTCAGTTATATACCCCCAGGGTGATTGCTGAGCACCCCGTGGGTGGACGCCTGACTCCTGAGTGCAGTCGGGCGTCCGGATCACTTTCGGGGGCACTCAGGCGCCTATCTATGTTGGGCGTGCACGGTGGGCGCCCAACACAATCAAAGCCTATATATACGTGAATGAGGGACCTTGGCGAGGAAGGGTTCACTGCGGCCGAGGGTGTAGAGAATGCCAACGACGGCAGTGCGGTTGTCGGCGGTCTGATGAACCATGTGGAGCTCCATATGGAACCTGCGAAAAGATAGCTCAGATTTGTTGAATTCGAAGAGTTTGGAGATGAAGGGAGGGAGATCGACGCACCTGCGTCCGTTGATGGTGTGCTCCGACGGCGAGTGCCAGTGCAGCTGCTTCAGAGCGTACTC
>JBBMJZ010000126.1:20486277-20500042 GCA_037833815.1 Zingiber zerumbet
ACCTACTTGACGAGCCAACCCGAGCGTTATCCGATCGGCCTAACCGCGGGTTGACCACTTTGACTCGGGACCCTCCAAGAAGTGGGCCCCCCATTCTTACCGCCGGATCACTATATTATATCAAAAAAAATTATCAACTTGATAAAATTATTTAAATTATTTTAAAATAAATGTTATAATTTAAAATAATTATAAAGCTATAGCTCTACTCATTATAACCACTAAATTTATTTAATTGTAACTATTATAATCACTAAGAACAATATCAGGTAGTAACTATAACGTATAATACTATATCGTATAATAGGTATCATCAATTGCTACACATATTAAATGAGAGGTATTTTTAAAATAAAATATTAGTTGGTTTTTTTTTTTTTTTGACTTTTTTAAAAAATGTTCTTTGATTTTTGATGATTTATATAATTTGGGACGTCAAGGCCACAGACTCGAATCCCAAGGCTCAAATCTTTCCAACTCCTCCTCCAATCTCACAGCAAACAATTAACTCTTCACCCTTTCCCATGTTGACCCTCTCTCCCACCATGCCAAAGTCCACAAGGCCCCAGAAGACACAAGGACATGCTGACCTACTAAAGGAAACGGTTTAGAAGTTTACAGGCGATCCATGAGAAGTGTGGTGCTGGCATGCAAGAGTAAAATGACATCCACAATTACAGAACTGATCTTATAGTTCTGTCTTGTTGCGCGGTGCAGGAATTTAATGGCGGCCCTCGAGCCTGCTGTGGATGAAAGAGATTAAATTAACTTCATGTGTTATTGCTATTAGGTGCCAAAAACTATTGAACACCATTCAATTCTAGTTCACCAATCTGTCCTCGATATTTATATTATCTGACTCCAATCAGCTGTCAAACCCCCTCCTCATTCATTAATTTTTCGTCTCCCTTCATTAAGAATCCCACCTTCCCATCCTCCCTCAATTTGACCTCGCAATTCAATTCCCTTTTCCACTTCTTCCTCCTCCGCCATCGTCTTAGCTCACAGGCGCTGCTGAAGCTATGCGTGAATCAATTCTTTCGACTCCTCCTCTTTCTCTTCATTCAGCAGCGCCTGTCGTCCACATCGAAAACAAGATTAGCCCCAGCGTGTTACTCATAATCGTGATCTTAGCCATCATCTTCTTCGTCTCCGGCCTCCTCCACCTGCTGGTGAGGTGCTGCCTGGTGAGACCCATCTCCCGGGAGCCGGAGGAGTACCTTGACGGCGTCACGGCGTTTCAGGGCCAGCTCCAGCAGCTGTTCCACCTCCATGACGCGGGGGTGGACCAGTCGTTCATCGACATGCTCCCTGTTTTCCTCTACAAGTCGATCATGGGGCTCAAGGATCCCTTCGATTGCGCGGTCTGCCTCTGCGAGTTCGAGCCCGAGGACAAGCTCAGGCTGCTGCCCAAGTGCAGCCACGCCTTCCACCTCGAGTGCATAGACACCTGGCTCTTGTCCCACTCCACCTGCCCTCTCTGCCGGAGCAGTCTCCTCCACGGTTGCTGCTCCCCTCGCAGTCCCGGGGTCCTTGTTCTTGAATCAGCAAGCGAGACAGCTTCCGAAAGAAGAGACTCCGTCCCGGCTGACGACGACGACCGCGATGAGGGCAATGCCTCCGCGGAGGTTGCTGCAAAGGAAGATACGCCTGTCACGATGGCCGTCAAGCTCGGCAAGTTTAAGAGTGTGGATGCTGTTGGTGAAGAAGCCACGAGCAGCACTGTCGATGCCAGTAGTTTAAATCAGAGGAGGTGCTTCTCCATGGGGTCTTATGAGTATGTGATGGAAGACACCACAATGCTTCGGGTGCCCATCAAACCTCCAAAGAAACCTTCTGTCAAGAAGCCCGGCCACCGAATCGCGATGTCCGAATGCGATTGCCATTCGAGAAGGGAGGGGTTTAGAGGGCTTGCTAGTGCCACACCTCGGCGAGAAAGTGATGTCGGTGCCATTACTGTTGGAGGTTTACAGTTGAAAGAGAGCTTCTCAGCTTCCAAGATTTGGCTTCAGGCCAGGGAGGAGAAGAGTGACTCTTCCAGGAGGGCCATCTCTTTTCGGTTGCCATTGAATCGATCAGCGAGCCATCAGTTGAAGCTCAAAGCCAATGCCAGCCCTGCCATCACCATTGCTTCGGAGTTCAATGTCTCATCATGGGGGAAAAGTTCGAGCGAGGTGGATTTGGATGTGGAAGTTGGAAGCTCTAACTGCAGTGTAGGATCTCAGGTCAGCGAGGTTCCTTCATTTGCAAGAAGAACATTGCTTTGGCTAGTAGGAAGGCAAAATAGAGTGGGTAATCAACTCTGACATGGATGTTGGTGGTGTCTTAGTATTCATTCATTCAACCATGGATTTTCCTACACATGTTTCTAAGAGAAGACTAAAGCTGATATGTATCTTGAAGTAATAGTGCTTCTGTTGTATTGTAAGTAAAACTAGCTACTTTATCTCATGCCAAAAATATGATAAGGATGTTGCAAAACCAAACTGAATCCTCACTCTGAAAGGTTTTCCTGTGATACAAACACTCTCATCTGATAACAGGCTTCCATATTCTATTATAGAGAGAAGAAATTCTGATGTATCAAAATGTAACTTCCAGTCACTTAAACAAAGTTGCCGGCCATTCAAAGAGGTAATAGAAAAAACAGTTCAAGGAGTATTTTTGGCATAAATAAATTGACATGGAATTAATGATGTGGATGGTGAATTCAAATTCAAATGCCTGACCAGTTTCCTTGTGATGTTTGTTCTTTTTTCACCATCATTCATCTCATTTGCTGGGGTGGCAAGCCATTAAAGGATTGGCCTGTTGCATTTAATGCTATTTGCTTTCTATGCATTGACCTGTGGCTGTAGTTGGATCCATTCATCAAGGGGAACTACTTTGAAAGCTAAACATCACAAGAGATGTCGAGTGTTGATGGAATGGTAGGTCAAGTGTACCACTCATGAGCAAACCTAACTTTCACACTCATCAATGCTTCAATTGTTTCAAACAAAAATATAAAAACTAAATTCTGAAAAAATAATCAGTCATCAACTCACACTAGTTTATTTTTTCTTCTTCTTCTATTGTTAAACCAGAGGAACTTCTACTGATCCTACCATATGCACGAAGTGCATTTAAGCCAATGAGGTTAGTATTAGATTTGATTGCAATGCTATTTATAATTTTCCACAGGTGTAGATGTCAAGAAGATTTAATTCAACATAAATATCATGATGCAATCGGAGGAATACAAGAAAAGGCAATTGATACTCATTAATCTGAAGTGACACATAATCATAAAGAGATCCAGTTGGTTGGATATCTGTTCATCCACTTATTAATAGTACAAAGAACTAAGAGCATCAAGATAGATATGATTTTGCATCGAACACCAATAATTAAAATCAGATGGGAAATTACTAAATTCAGAACATCATTTCAATTCCTTCAAAGGCAAACAACAATTGAGTTTTGTCGTGCTTGTGCCGATTAGAGAGGACCTGGAAATGTGCCATTATCTCTTTGCTCGTTCCATTTTTCAATCTGATTAAGAAAACAAGGAGAAGACATGCTGTGAAAGCAAGAAACTTCTAGAACCATAAAACATACAAAATATTTAAAAGAAAATTCTGCAGGAAATGCATTAGTTGACAATGACCGTAACTTGAAACAAGGTAAAATTTGAAATCAAGGAAGTCACCGAAGCAAAAAAGGGCACAATGATAAATTGGAAATGTATATAGATCATAATGAGTTGGAATAGCATGCATAGATGAGGAGTAGAAATGTAAGAAAAAACAAGAAGTATAATAAGTTACCCATTCTGTTGGACAGAGAGATCGATAGTATTTGGCAAACTTTTGGCAATCGCCAGAGTCTTCACCTTTAGCCGCCACACACCTACATGAGCAACATCAATCAAAAAACAGCGTCTAAGTTTGATGGGGGCGTGTTAAAGTATACTTATGGAAGTAGCAGTTTGGTTTAGTAAAACATACTTGTGAAACTCAATATAGCGGGTGAAACAGTGCCTGGTTTGATTTGTGGTGGGAAACCGGAAATCAGCTGGTGCTGTTTTCAACTCAAACTAACAAGGGAAATTGTTTAAATATTAATGTCGTTATCTTGAACCAATAAACATGATAAGTAATAGGAAAAAAAATTGTTAAAATACAAGTATCTCTCTTAACTGAAGACTGAAGACACTGTAAGATGGAGGATAATTAAAAAACATGTCATGCAACTAATTATTGATAGTTCAAACCAAGTTGGATGTGCAAATGCACTAGATAATTGAAACTACAGAATAATTGTTATAATTAGCTACATTCTAGGTTTTATACTCTCCTTATGATATTTTTGTCAAATTTAAGCATTACAAGGCTTTCAATTTAGCTTGATGAAAAGAAATAAATAAATATGAGACTAAAAGGCCCCTTGAGGGTCTAGCAAAGCGTTTAAACAAGCTCTACTTCTAGTCTTCTACACAATAGTACTCAATTAAATTGCAGGATAACAATAACAAAAGGTACTATTGCCATATAGCCACATCATCTACTACAATTTTTTTCTTTCAGCAAGTTAGTTCTTTTAATTGATGATTCATTAGTTGATTAAGGCTACTTTTTTTGAATTAGTCATGGCTGTAATATTATGACTATTTGCTTGTGTTGATGTGTTATTTCTGGGAAGCAAAGCACGAGGCATTCAATTTTTTTTTTTTTGGTAATTTGAGTGTCCAGCTCTTATAATGTCTAATCCTAGAGGTAACGAGCGTGGCCAATAGAAGTTTCCCACTGATTACAAGATAGAAGTTTCCCACTGATTACAAGAGTAAATTGGGAAGCACAGATGAGTCCTAGTGGATGGTCTAACATCATAAATTTTTCAAACTCCTTGGGTATAGGTATGATGTGCCTTGGGTGAGATTTGAACCCTTTTCCTAGGAAGCATGGCCCACCTCTTACAATCACACCAAAGCCCCGGGGCAAGCATGAGGCATTCACATTCTTCCCTATTGGCGTCATCTACACACCAATAGTCAATAAAAGAGAACGTTTAACCAAAAGAGCTCATTAATTGAGCCCTACTCACTCCCTAGAATCTCCAATTGAATATGTAGTCTAGTTATCATTATTGAAGAGCTTAAAATTGGCAACATTAAAGAGATTATCCTTGCACCAGTTGGTAATTTCAGATCTGTGACAGTAATATAGGTTTGAATGGCATTATATCAAATATAAATGAATATGTAAAATAGTAGTACCACTCTCCCATGCAAGAAACTTAGCCTGGACAAATAGCTATTACTTGATAATTGCAAGGAATAATCAGATATCAATGTTGGAACTCCGTGATAGTTTTGATGTGATCAACCAAGTTAAAGTTAGGTCCTGTTGTGTTTGACCCTTGTGTCTAAGTGTGCAGAAGCTTAGGAACACAAGAAGTCGAGCGGAAGACGCAGCTAGCGAGAAGGATGGCACGGGAAGGAGCCGACGGGCTCGATGCATCCGAGGGACGAGGTGCTGCAGAAGAGTACACCGGTGGACGAGAGGAACGTGCGCGGCATTCCGAGGAATGAGAAGCTAAAGCGGAAGCCTGCACGAAGAGAAGGCCGAAAAATGGGTTCGGGTAAACCCTATTCCGGATGGTCACGATCACCCAAGCGATCAGAGCAGCAAAAGAACAACAAGAAGGCTGGAAATACTGCCAGAGGCGCCTTCAAAGGAAGTTGAAGGCGCCTCGGAAGCGCCTCTGCGCGCCTCACTGTGGAATGCCCCTTCAATAGCTGGAAAGCGCCTTCGATGAACAGTACGAAGGCGTCTTCCAGCCCTATGGAAGGCGCCTTCGACCAGGCTAAGATTAGCCGTTGCCAAAGGATAAAGCTTTATCCTTTGGCGCCTCGCTGGAGACGCCTTCCAGTCCTATAGAAGGCGCCTTCTAGCTATGGATAAATTTTTCCAGGGGATATAAAAAGACTCGTGGACCTAGGAAATAGAAAAACAACTCCTGTAATCATTTCCTAACAACTGTCTGAGCTTTTCAACGTGTGTAAGAGGCTTCTCCGCCTTCATCGAAGGAGATTTTTATTGTGCTTTCACTTGCCTTGGATTAACAACCATCTAAGTTGTAACCAAGTAAATCCGGTGCCTTGTTTTTTAAATTGTTATTTTAATTTATCATTATTGTTGTTTTTATTTATAGTTGAAAGAACGGGAAAAGTATTATTTTCTTTTTCAGGTAATTCACCTTCCTCAAGCCGGCCGCAAGGGTCTCAACAATCAAGATGCCATAACCAACACAAATAAAACATATTAAGTATGTGTTTATGCACCAATAACAAAGAAACTCAAATCTTTGTGGTTTGACCTTGTCTGCCTAGAAATAAGATTGGCCAATGATACGATCAGAAAGTAAGCCATGAAATACCCTTAAGCTTTGCGCTATTAGAATTCATAAAGGTAACCTGCTCCTTAGAAATGCTTCAATATGTTCGTTGTAAGGTTTACTTAAATAAATGAGCAAAACACAGAGATAGTGGCACCATAATTTATACACAAAAGGTCAAGCCTTTTGGCAGATTTTGCGGAAACAGGAATGAATAGAAATCATGTAAATATTCATGTATAGAGATCATGAATAGAGAAATTCAGAGAAATTGGCACGATACAATCAAAACGTCAATCCTTTCGGCAGATTTGCAAAAATAGAAATGAAAGAGTCTCTGTGAAGATCTATGGATAGAGATCGTGAAATACTCTCTCGGCAATCAAACGAAAACCCTAGAATCACGCGATCGCAGAAATGAATAAAGAAATGATAAAATCGTATGCTTGATTTTGAAATGGTGCATGTGCATGGATAAAATAGCCAATAAATCGATGCTCCAATCGATACTACACGCACATTAAAAAACAAAAACAAAAACAAAAAAATCCACAAGCGCATCGAAAGGAAACCATGGCAGAACTGAGATCAGAAATCACAAGAAAAAATGGAGAGAAATAGATATGCAAGGATCGATGGAACTTCTTACCTCCTCCATTGAAAGATCCCCAAAGCGAGAGTGAAGCCAAGATCTCGAAAGAGGAACGAGATCGGGAGTCTGCCTCTTTACGAGGGGAGAATAGAAGACCGAGTCAAATAGCAATCTGGAGGAGGTCGGATGACACGTGGGAGGATGTGATGGAGGGAAGTAAGACAGACAATCTCTGTCATTGGGCCACGTGTTCACCGTGGGATCGAGTCAAATTGTGGGGCAGGAACTGAGTCTCATTAGAATGATGCGGATTCGGAGTCCGCTCGAGTCCGATCCTAACCCTCTGTTTACTCCGAAAGAATGAAAGGGGAAGGAAATGAATTGATGGTAGAAAACATTCCATAACCAAAGGTAGGAGAAAGAAAAAAGAAAAAAAAAAAAGAAAAGAATTAAGGATGAGAGAAAAGAAAATCTCTCCATGGAAGAAAGAAAGAAGGGAAAGATATGGAAAAAAATAAAGAATCACGAATTTCCTCGTAGGTCTACCGGCTTCTCTCGCCTGCCCTCGCTCATTCTCGCTCGCCCTCGCTCATGCTCGCTTCTCGGCGTCCTCACCCACTCTCATCCTCACAAGCCACCGACCTTGTTTACTCGCTTGTCCTCACTCATGTTCGCCCTCGCTCGCGCTCACCTTCACAGGGTCACCGACCCTACGTCTTGGCAATGCCACTGGACTTGCAGTCGCACGCTCACACTCACCCTTAAGAGGACCGTCGACCTTGTGAGCGACCTCTGAGGTTGCTCGCCCTTGAGGGGCCGCCAACCCTGCAAGCGACCTCCAAGGATGTTCATCCTTGGGGGCCATCAAGCATGGAAGTGACCTCTTAGGTCGCTCGCCCTCTGTGGGCCGCCAACCCCTCGAGCAACCTCCGAGGTTGCTCATGCTCACTGGGTCATCTCTTCCCTAGTCGTGTGCATCTCCCTCATAGGGTCGCCGGCAAGAAAAGGGCATCGAGTGTAGTTGCCTGTCACCATCTTGTATTGTCAGTAGAGATGGTCAGAAATAGATATGTGCGTTGTGATAGAAGGGAATTGCTTTCCGTCCGATTTGGACGGAAGCAAAAAATAATGAAAAATTTATCCATGGAAGGATTTATAAATCTATCAGTCCATTTGATAAACAAAAGAAAAGAAAAGAATTTTTAATATTTTTCGAAGTTAAAAAAAAAAAGAATATAATCCCTTTTTGTTTACGAAGTAAACAGAAGAAAGTTTTCCATGATAAAAAATTTTCCATAATTTTTATTTCCATCCTCCTAAGTAAACAAAGCATAAAATAACGTTTGAAGTTCGAATGTTTCCAGTAAAATTGTTTTTCAAAATACTATATTACAATATTAATAAACAAATTTAAATTTAGATAAGTAATTATGACATGACTAATTATATATTATAACTAAATACGCCCTTTTATTTTCTGACTAAAATAAAGGCTGGTAAAATTTCAAATTTATTTATTGATAGATCAGTCGGTGCGTCCATTTAAATTGGAACTGTCATGATTCCGTCAGATAATTTAATCATGTTAAATTGTATTGAAATTTTATTAATCTATTTAACAAAAATAGATTTAGATGAGCCAATTCATTCTAGGCCTGTGACCCGTGTGAAGACTTAATTTGACCTGTGTTTTTGAGAAACAATTTGATACGGTGGTAACTTGGGAGGGTTCACCTGCGAGGAAGTTCAATGTTTAGGTGGGTGCTAGAGTCAGGAGCGGTCAGTCGAGCACCCAGCCGATCAACAGGATCTCCTCCAAGCCGATCGGAAGAGCGTGGAAGACGAGGGCCCAGCCGCCGCTACCCCCGAGCAGGCGTCGGTAAAGCCAGTCGGCAACAAAGGAGTCGGTCAAACCGATCGAGGGGTCCGATCGAGCTCGTAGCAGTCAAATAAGGCGACATGCAGCACACGCCAATATCTGCTTGGGAGTCAGTACCGCCAGTAAACGGTGCCATATCTTTCTGGGAATCATTGTCACCGAAGTGCGGCTTAGAAGGACGGAGGATCATACGGACGCAGCTTTCGCCACCTCAGCAGAGATATGCCCCTCTCATTTGAGGTAAGGCGACAAGGATCCCTTCCCAATGCTCTCTCTTTGGGGAAAGTTCGAGGACGCGCGCCCCCTAGAGAACCGTGCAGTCTACCCGGAAGGTAACCCGCGGAGGTACGCGCAAACGCCTGTTGACACCACTACTTACTCTTCTTTTCTTAGTTCTCCTATCGGTGAGTGACTTGAGCGTCGGAGGGCCGTCGCCGGGAACCCCCTCCCGGCTTGGCACTAACGACTTGTGGTTGCAAGAGCGGAGGGGCGCCGTCGGAAGAAGGAGAGTCAGCTCAGCGTTGCTTCCCGGTGGCCATCTACTCAGCTTCAGGACAGGATCACAATTCATGAAAGAAATTTTTTAAAAAAATAAATAGGAAGACAAAAATGAGAGATTTAAAGGTTACAATTAAAATATTTTAAAAATTACCAATTCAATTGTTCATTCCAAACAAAATTAATAAATCATAACCAAATAAATATCCTAAATCATCATCCTTCTACAATTTTTTTATTATACAAAGGAATCTTGAAAGATAATAAACACACAAAAACTTAATTTTTTATAGTTTCAAAAATCTAAACCTTAAATCTATAATTTAAATTTATAAATTTTAATCTTTTATATAATCCATCATAGTTTGAAATAATTATGATCGGTATAGCTATGTTAGTAAGCGAGCATGAAATACTTTTTTTATTAAAGTAGGGATATTTAGAAGAGATATTTTTTTAATAATCCGTCTCTTAAATATTTTCCATTGGATGAGATATTTGTGGGATGATTAGAAATCACCGGGCACAAATTAAAATCGGATGTTGAAAAAAAAAATCAAAATCAAATAATAATCAACGCTTGTTTTTTCTGAAAATTAGGCGGCGTTCATTTTCCTCCTATGTATACATTGTTTCTTTTATCTATTTTCATCAATTACACACTCATTGCATATCAAAAATTTATAGAGAAATGGATAAAAATTTTGATTATTATTTCAGAAATTTGTTCAACTCTCTAAATACTGATGAAAATTTTAGTAAAAAAAGTTCTCGAGTTAGTCAAAATTTACTCAATCCTCAATTCTCAATTTCCATTTCCCACTCAATACCCACCAAATTTCTAACTTTTTCCATACCCACCACCATATTGCCATAATTTTTATAGTTATCCAAACTCTTCGAGTGACAACCTTCGAGCTCCGTTTTATATATATCCTCCAAAATATTAACAAAGTAGTCAATATTTCATGCAAGTTCTATCTCATGGAATTAATCTGCTTCAATCACATGAATTGAAAAGAGTTAGTGTTGATGTAACTGACAGTGATAAAGGTATAGAAATACCTTTGTAGTCCCTGATTCATAATTTCCTCCATTCTTATTTAAAATAGAATCCGACGATATTATTCTCAATCAAGCACCAGAGATGGGCAACGAATCAGATGAAAATCATAGCAAGCAAACATTATAGACAATGGCAGATGATAAGCTCCTTGCAACGGCCTACACAATTATGAGTAAAGATTCAGTAGCTGATAAAACTCAGAAAAGTGAGTCTTTTTAGAAACTGGTGGTGACAAACTAATAGATAACCATAGAGAAAGCAAATTCACATTGGGCTTCATTAAAAAATATTGTGAATAGATATAATAGAATCTACAATGAATGATATAATGATCGACCAAGTGGATGGAGTGACTAGGATTTGATGGTGTGAGCTCATGAAGAATACAAGAGTACTTTTAAAACTATTTTCCAATATGAACATGTGTGGAGGATCATGAAAGATAATCCAATGTATGCTCCTCAATTCTCAGAACGACGACCTACAAAGAAAGCAAGAACATCGGAATCATCAAGTGCACATACTGACTCTTATAATCCTAACACAATTGTTGATCTAGATGATAGAGAAGTCCGATCTCGTTTAATGAGACAGAAACCAGTAAAAAAAAAAGAAAAAGAAAAAGTAGGTCTAATTGATGAATTGAATCAGACTGTACAATAGTCAATGACACATTTGGAAAAGTATAATAATAATACGAAAGTGGATTAACTCATTCAAGCACATCAACTCTCGTAATAGATACAAGAGGTATGACAGATGAAGAACTTTAAAATCATCTAGTGATATGTGAACAGCTAAAGAAAAAATTGAACATGCAATTAATTTCTATGGTTTATTTTATTCACTCCTTATTTATTTTATTAATTGTAGTTTATAATTTTTATGATTTATTATTATATACTTTATTAATTTAATATGGTTTATATCTCTCTATTTTAATTTTAAATTAGAAAAATATTAATATTAGTATGAAGTAATATTTTTCTTAAATTTATATGTCTTCTATTGTATTTTTTAATTAAATATAAATAAAAAAAAGTGCTCCACAAGGGCTGGACTGTACTGTACTGTACTGTACTGGGCTGTAGCCCAGTACAGCCCCTTATCAAACCTCCTTGCTCCCTCTTTCGCTCGAGATTAGTAAGAAGAGTCATCTGAGGAAGGATGCTCTTGTGGCGCAATTGCAGCCCTACGGGCGCAGCACAAGCAGAGGAAAAAATATAAGGCGAGGTGCATAATTGATAGAGAGAAGAGGGAGGAGGTGAATAGAAAGATTGCAGTTGTATCTGTCAATTGAGGAGGGAGGCCACAAGGCCATCTTCTTCATTGAGAAGAAGCGAGGGAAGACTAATTCCAAGAAGCTGATCCCCTTACCATCCGTGAGGCCCTCAATGAGAGAATCGCTGCCCTCCCATCAGCCTAGTACCACCCCTTATCAAATCAAAAAAAAAAAAAAAAAACAACACCTAAGTAAATACAAGTCAAGCAAAAAAAAAAAACGTGTTAGATTGTTTTGTTATTAATTCAAAATTTTAAAATTTATACACCAATATTATATCTCGATTTTCCGTCCATAATCAAGATGTCTCTTCCACTTATAAATTTATTTTTAATTCAATTATATATATATTTAATTAGTTTGCTTCTATTATATTGTAATTATAAAAATTTTGTTCCTCTTATCCCTTTAGATACAACTTGCAATATGCTATCATATTTTCTACTTCTTGTTTCCTTAGCTAACCCACAGCTACCCTTGCTCCTCTTGTTGTCACCCTCCATCCGTCCTCATATAATATCGCCTCCCTCCTCTATCTTACTTACTCATCCCCTTTCTCTTTCACCGCTGACAACGATGACCACTCCTATATAAGTATATAACTAGGCCCTCGCTCCCGTATATATAGTTGATAGTTGTTTACATGGTTGCCCTAGCTTGTCGTTGCACCAATTGGATTGACATGTTCTCTACCCGGCGTACGCTTACGTCGATGCTGAAGATAAGCAACTATGAATTGAGGTCTTAGTGAGACGCTCAAGCACAATCTCACATTGCGCTTGTAGATTGTCTGTTAAATATAAATGAATGGAGAAAAAATGTAAAAGGAAAGACGTTCCTTTGTGAATTGGACTTTAGTCTCACATTGGAAGTTTCAAAATATTTTTGTTGGTTTATATTAATTCACATACATTGAGGATGTGAACAAATGCATGGGGAGAGGTTCTCTCTCACGCGTGGGTGCATAGGGGGTGCAAATCTAGAACCCGGATTGCACTGAACCAAGTTGACTCGTGTGCGAGCATAACCTGGGCAAACGAATGCCACATCGGTGGGGGCAAAATTTGTCCCAGGTGGAACAACCAATCTTCCTCCACTACCTTTATCTTAGCATCGACAAAATATAAGAAAAGATGGTAATGCGCTCAAACGTAGTGGACTCAACTAACTCAAGGATCAGAACAACCTAACTTTAATTCCTTTTCCTTGTTCTTGAAAATGATCATGGGATGATAAATATTTAATGGGTAAGATATTTATTTATGAAATTGGGTACATTTAAAAGTGGATATTTAATGAGTAGAATTCTAAATATTTAATTGTAGAAATATTTTATATTTAACATATTTAAATAATAAAGTATTAAAAAAAAATAACTCTAATCCCTATAAATGCTCTTATTAAAAAAACATTTCATTCTCTTGCCAAATAAGGTTGAAGTGCTTTTTAATAATAATAAAATTTTCAGAAAAATTAAATTTGTTTTCACTTTTCTGTCGTACACGAATTTTACAGCTGGACACGACGCGTTCGGACGCTGAAGAATCATTCGAGGTGGGCTGCGCCACATCATTACCTGGCAACTCGTCTCCCGATGCTCAAGGGTACCATCACGGAGGCACCCGATAGTTTACTACGGATTGACCCGAGGGCCCCACTGTTGTTCGCCTCTCCGTCAGCGGATAAGGTAACGTGTCTTAGCGACGGGTATGGTAAGCAACAAAGAGAAACAACCAGCATTTTAATGATATTTACCAGAATGACACTGAGACCAGATCTGCTCAGTCGCCGGCGACGGTGGCCGGTGGAGCGCTGGTCAGAGATCGATTAAGAGAGTGGAAGCAGTATTAACAATTCACGTCAAATAATACAGTATGATTTTTCGGAGCTAAATTTGAATATGGGAGGTCAAAATTGAAGAAAAGGGGTCTTTACAAGATTTTGGAGTCTTCGCCGCCGGTTTTTGGGCTGTAGCCGTAGTAGGAGAGATACCACTTAACGAATTTCTTGAGGCCGATCTCTAGGTTGGTCGTCGGATTGTAGCCGAGCTCGGCGCGAGCGTAGCTGATG
>JBBMJZ010000126.1:20511883-20528142 GCA_037833815.1 Zingiber zerumbet
ATAAACGGGTTACCCTTGTCGCTAGGGCCCTCGAGATCTGCAATTATGCTATACATATGATACCCTAGCGACAAGGATCATAGAAGAAGTGCAGATCTCATAGAAGAACCCGTTTATGAAATTGCAGATCTCATAGAAGAAGTGCCTTAGAAGAGTAATTATGCTATACATATGATAAGGATTGTAAGAATACATAAATCAATCATGAATAAAGTATGTGATTGTGCGTCAAAATATGCATAAAAGAGTATAAGATCTACGCATATTAGAAGGTCATCGTTAGATCCAATGGTAGGTTTGTGTGGTCGTAGTTGTGGTCATAACAACAAGAAGGCTTTAATGGAGGAAGTCAAGCACTATGGTCATAACATCCAGGACATAATGACGATTGAAGATTTATGGAGGCAAGTTGCAAAATTAACCCATACCTAGTGGTGCAGGATCTCGATGATCGTGAGATTTCTGATCATAGATCTGAGTCTTCCTTCGAGAACCCATATCACCAGCAGGATACACCTCAGGAACACCGTGGGTGAGAGAAGCTTACTGGAGACTTTGGATTTCGGAATATGCTTAAATTGTCTGGTTCATTGCGAGCAGAGGACTTCATTGACTGGATCAATCAAGTAGAGCAAATCTTTGACTACAACCAAGTTCCATATCAGATGAAGGTGAAGTTAATGGCCATCATACTCAAGGGGTGAGCATCAATATAGTGGGAACAAATGTAGCACACTCAAGGCAAACAAGGTAAATTTCTAATACCTGATTGGGAGAATATGAAGGAAAAAAAATGAAGGAACATTTCCTTCCCTTCGCTTACACCCAAATTATGTTCCAGCAACTATTAGTGTAGGGAGCACCAGATGATCGAACCTGAGTTTTGATAATGGAAAAGGGTTCTAAGTTAAGTGTTATTGTTGTTCTTAAAAGTTGAACTGAGTGTGCAGGAAAGTCCTAAGTGATCTTAGGCAATGGGAAATTCCTAGATACGATTAGGCAACGAAGTCTTGATCGGGGGACTACAAAGTCTTGGCAAGTTGAAGACATTGGGCAAAGTTCTAGGGTCAAGGACGCTAGGTGAAAGTCATGGGGGTTGCTGATACAAGGCGGAAGATTGGATGGGTGGGGGATTGGACGTCTAGCATGAAGTTCTGATGTCTCTAACGCTAAGCAAAAGTCCAAACGGTCTAGAGGACTAGTCTAGGAAAAGGTAATCTCTCTTGAGAGGAGTAGGTAAGGATGCGTTCCTTGAAGAGGGAACAATAGACATCGGTCTGACCTAGAACTTCAGCGAAACTCAAAGTCAGGATCGGACAGTCCGAAGTCTGTCATAACTTATTATTCTTTATATATTATTTCCTGGACTAACCCTATTTTATAAAAAGAAGGATTTGTCAAAAATTTAGTCCTGGCGCCCGGGAAGACTTTGGCGAAGCAGCAACTCGAGGCGGGTGCCTGGCCAGACACCTGGGAGGTCTGGGCACCTGGATGACCAAAATCTCATCGATGACTGGCTGACCCACGTTAGTGGTCCAGGTGCTCGAACATGGATAAACTTTGAAGATGAAGTTTTGACGAGAGCTCGCCATGTCAGCATAGTCCAGACACTCAGATAGGGCTATAAAAAGAGGCTTTGACTAGCAGCTTGAACATATCATTCCAAACATCTTCCGCTTCTGTACGCTACTCTAAAATTTCCTCTACGACGCCCGAAAGTTGTTCCGACAATGACTACGCTCAAGATCTACTTCTAAGTCATCAGTATTATTTAATTTCAAAGTTACTTGTACTTAAAATTATAATTCACTTTTGTAAATTTCAGATTAATTAGTGATTGCCCAACGAAAGCACTCTCATATGCGAGTTTTGGAGTAGGAGTCGCCACAAACTCTAAACTAAGTAATCTT
Organism: Zingiber zerumbet; assembly: GCA_037833815.1. Lineage (NCBI taxonomy): Eukaryota > Viridiplantae > Streptophyta > Magnoliopsida > Zingiberales > Zingiberaceae > Zingiber > Zingiber zerumbet. Next base: position 20,513,794 of record JBBMJZ010000126.1, read on the forward strand.
GGTCGTGTTAGCCTGTTGTTTCTTTATTTTTTCTTTATTCCGCTGCCATTTGTTTCTCCAAGTTTTAAATGATCATAAAAGCCATGAGCACTATTCACTCCCCTCTAGCACTTTCAAACCAATAATTGGTATTAGAGCAGAGTCGCTTTAAAGCAGTGAAACTACCATTCAAGTAATTTTCCATGGTAGTTTTTGAAATTTTCGGAGTTGATTGGAATCAGTGCTATCACCCCTTCCAATCAATTTTTCACAATCGAGACTTTCATTTATCGAAGTCAGGGCAACACCATTCGAGTTCTTAATTTTGTTTTTATCATGCACTACTAATTCAAGACCCAATCTTGGAATATTCGAGTTTTTTTTCTTGTGTATGTGAGGTTTTTTCACTCAATGGCCTACCAAGAAGGCTACAATACCGCACGTGCGCCTCTTTTCTTCGACGACGACTTCAGGTATTCGGAAGGCTAGATAGAGTACCATTTGAAGATGTAAGTCAAAATATGGATAATCATCCAAACTAGCTTTGTACTACCACTCGACGGAACTGGAAAACCGCTATATACGACAACTGGGATTTGCACATCATGAAGAAAGTCGAGGCTCATGTGAAAGCCACTCAAACTCTCCAATGTGGCCTGACCAAAGAAGAGCTAAACTGAGTCGGTTTGTTCTCAAATGGCAATGAATTGTGGGATAAACTGATTGAATTACACGAGGGGATCTCCAACACAAATGAAAGTAAGAGAGATTTAATTCTTAATAAATTGTATAACAGTAAAATACAGGAAGGTGAGTTGGTGAGTTAGTTACATGCTCGTATCCAAGATCTTTTGAATGACCTCCATGCAATTGGACAAAAAGTGAACAGCCTCACGCAATCAGATAAAAAGTGGAGAACTGCGATGTAATAAGATACGCATTAAATGCCTTTCCAAAGAACACTTTGTGGGCATCCATGGTAGATGCTTACAAAGTGTCTAAGAATCTTTTGCTAATTAAATTAGATGAATTATTTTCTGAATTTGAACTTCACGAATAGACTAATGCACTATCAGTCGAGAAAAGTATTGCTTTGGTTATAGGTGCAAGTAGAACGAAGGAACCAAAAACCAAGTGTCGAACCGAACCGGAGTCTGAAGGCAAATCAGACTCAGAAGATGATGATGAAATCATCGTCGAGATCATGAACCTAGTATGAAAGCTATACAAGAAAAAGAAGGGCTTTATGAAATGGGAGATAAAGAAGGTGATTCAATCAAAGATGAAATAGTTGAGTCCAAACTTTGTGGGCATCCATGGTAGACACATTAAAGCAAATTTTCCAAACCTGAAGGAAACAAAGAAGCACCAGAGGAAGAAGGTACTACAAGCAACATGGGATGAGTTTTCATCAGAAGACTAGGATGAAGAATGCAAGCAAGCTAGCTACCTCACGCTGACGACCCTAGAACAAGTTGTTGAAACTGAGTCCAAGAACAAAGCCAAGCCAAGCAATGAATCTGAATCAAATCTGACTCAGAAGACAATTCCACTATAAGTCCATCAATAATTAGATTATAAAATTTAATCTCTTATTTGTCTAGAAAATTGGCAAAATCTAACATCCAGGTCAAGTCACTCCAAAAGGATGAAACAGTCCTTAAGGAAATGACTAACCCAAGTCCCTTGACCGAGTATGTTCTAGATGGAACTTCAACTCAAGTCCAACAACTTAAGGAAGAAAATTTTAACCTAAAAAGTCAAGTCAAGGAACTCTAGAACTCAATGGAACAGTTCACTTTGAGTTCCAAGAATCTTGATCTAATCCTTGGAAAATAAAAAGCTAGATTTGGATTCGGATATAAGGCCAAACAAAAATTTAAATCTTACTTGTCCTTAGTTAATCGAACCAATAGAAAACTAGTCCAAACATGGGTTCCTAATTCTAACTTGATTACTCAAGATGGACTTAATCAATATTATATCCCTAAGGATCAAATCTACTACCTTGATAGACCTTATCGAGGCTATGATCCAGAAGGAGCCAATAGAAAGACCATTCTTATTAGATAAAATTATGTGATGCTTGATTTGCCGCTTTCTCTATTCATGCTCAAATTAGGATGTGTAGATAAGGACTTAAGCTTAATCGACACTTGATTAGTTAGACCAAGGGTTCTTAAAAAGAAAATTAAATATTCAGTTTCTTTAAAAGACTTTGTCTAGAAGTTGTTGTTGCTCCAATACCCAAGAAGACCTAGTACCTCGCCACAGCCTGAAAGCCAATTAACAAAATGAATATTTAATTGACTAACTGTTAAACCTTAGTCTAACTCAAATATAAATCAATCCTTAGAATTTATAGGATCAAAAGATGCTAGAGGGAGGTGAATAGCGATCATCAAAAAACTCAATTTAAAATTAAGTTACACAACGGAAAATGAAAGCAAAAGAAAACAATGCTAACACAAGTTAGTTTTACTTGATTTGGAGCCTTCGACGACTCATACTCCAATGCCTACACTTGTCGAGTGCTTTCATTGGGCAATTCATTAATAGTTATAAAGGTTATAAATTAAGTACATGAACTATATATGAAAATTACCGACAATAAGAAACTGAGTAAATCTGAAGTCCGATTGTTGATGGAGTGTCATAGCTGTTACAAACCACAAGTACATGGTTTCATCATCAGTAATAAAAGAATATCAAATCCACAGGGACTGTTGATTAAGCACTAGTTAACTTCGCACGATGAATTATCTAGACAATCTAAAATGGTTTAAAAATGCTAGATAGAAAGAAAAGAGAAATTATAGAGAGAAAAGAGCATAAGTGAATGAAGGGGAATAGATACTAGGATTTCGGTTTCATTGTAATGTTAGGCAATGTTACATAGATTACTTAGTTCCTATCCTCTATGTTCATACTCTTGTAGGAAGTTAGATGCATTACCGACTCTCCCCTATAGTGGATAAGCTGGCATGATCTCCTACTCCACGTCCTATGCTACTAAATAGAAATGATTCCTATGAAGTCTGTTAGCGAGGCAGCCCTGTCATGACACTCCTCGATCATACAACATAGAAAAATACTAACACACAATAACATACAGATAGAAATAGTGATTATGTCTGATCCCCTACTTCCTTGTGGATATTTGCTTCTCCTTTCAAGGTAATACCTTAGACGTCCGTTAGTGGAGCAACCCTATTACGACACCACTCGGTCATATGATCTAGGGTATCCCCTCTACGGGATTAACAATTCTATACAACCATTTGATAAGATGTGCAAAGGATATATATAAACTTCACACACACATACACACTTCATCAAATATGAAAAGGTATTAACTAGTCATTGAATAGAAACATAGTAAATCCACATAGTTTTACATCTCTATCACATCACAATTACTTCTTACATCCTAGATCTAGAGATCTACTCCATAACAAAGGATTTACAAATAAGAGACAAGAAATTAAACATTCCACACTCCAAAACCAAAGATAGAGAAAAGAGGAATGCTTATCTATGTGCCGCCGATCTTCTTACTTGCAAACCTTGCTCCGGAGGTGGACGGATCGATGAAAATGGAAGATCTAGGATTCCCCCAAGGGAGAGAATCCTTCTCCAATGAATGGGGGTGAGCTCCAAGCTAAAGATGAGTGAAAAGGGGAGAAAACCCCTTTTATAGAGAAGGGCACGGGCACCACACGACCCGTGACACGATCGTATGGCTTCTTCTTTCTCTCGCCCAGGGTGACAAGGGTGTGTGGCTCACACAACCATGTTCAGCTTTAGTTCTGGATGTGCTACACGGTCGTGTGGCTCACACACCCCTTACATGCCCCTTGGCATGGCTCTACATGGCTATGTCTGATTGCAATGTCTTTACACCATCAAGATGAGGTTTTCTCTAGTTGAAGTCTTCATCAAAGTTGTAGATCTTGAACTTTTCTACATTTTGATATAAATGACAGCTTGTAACTCTAACCGAGCACAAATTTATGATCGTTTTAGTTTCAGTCTGCAATGTTGAAAATTCCACACGGCCGTGTGGATTCCACATGACCTCCACACAACCCCCACACGGCCTCCACACGGCTAGAACATGGGAAAACTTAATTTTCGCATGCCTGTGTGAGTTCCACACGACCCAGATACTCTGGAAGCTCTATACTACATTTAAGCTCCGTTTTCGCTCCAAATCGCATCCTATCAATCAAACCAAGCAAAAAGCAGATCTCCGAACATAAAATAATGGAAGTATGACATTATAATGAAATATGGTGCAATAAACATAGATTATGCTAATGAATACAAGTAGATGTGCGTCAAAACATGATTAAAAGGGTATATAATCTACATACATCAGTTACCCCGTTGTATCCTAGGAAACAGACGACCCAAGAAAGCCTCGAAGCACAGCCGGAGGTGGGGTGAATATGTTTCAAGGAAACTGCGTTTATCTCAAGCCTTAGTTCACTCAGCTCTCGACCGGTCGCTTTGCTCAGCTGTTTGCCCACCCGGTCGCTTCACTCAGCTATTCGCCCGCTCGGTCGCTCGAAAGCGTGCTCATCCAATTGCTTTCTAGTCTTCGTCCGACCGACCTCTAACTCACTCGGTCGGTCAGCTCGCTAGGCCTCTTTGCCTGGCCAACCTCCAGTTCGCTCGGCCGCTCGCTTATTCACTCGGTCGCTGGCCCTTTCGCTCGGTTGGTCGCTCTGCTGATCTACTAGACTGACCACTTGGCTGCTTTGTTGGACAGCTCGCCCAACTGCACGTTCACTCGGTTGCCCGGCCAGCTCACTCGGCCATCTACTCGCTCGGCCACTGTGCAACCTTCGTTTGACACTTTGTAAATACTAGTCATTACTGGCAACCTGAGATTATCAGCTCAGGTCATTTCAACAGATAAGTTAAATTTATTTCGTCTAATTTAAATTTGACAATGTTCCAAATATCTCCAGCAGATTGTATTTTTCAAATAATCACTTTATATGTAGTCCTCCCAATCTAAAATCTTAAATCTGCCACTTGCGCCCTCACGGGCTTAGTTGTTGTGGAAAGTAGGTTGGTAGTACCAACACTAGGTTGTGGGTTCGATTCACAGGGCTAGCAAGGAATAATACCCCTGCACCCTGTGGTGGAAACATTCGGCCCCGCCACCCAATTACCTCAATAATTACCGTGATTTACCTCCTTCGTGTTGACCGTGGGACCCTGGGGACGAGGATTATCATCTAAATCTGCCCCTTGCATTGCATTGCACTGCAGCTGCAATATGCAGTTGCAGTTGCAGTTGCAGTTGCAGCTGCAGCCCACTACCAACAGATCTTGGTGCAACGTCACATTGCCTCGCTCTTCACTTGATGTTGATCTCATTGTGTCCCTTACCGAACACTGACCTCGACACATCCCTCGTGTATTGTCCTTCTAAGCTCAATCAAAGATTGAACAAGCTGAGCTCGATCTTCTTCCCCTTCGACTTCACTGAGGAAGAGCACTTTGAAAGTTTTGTTCTTCTATCATCGCCCCTAACTTCATGTAAACAAGGCCTGAATCTAGTACTTTTTTCCGCAAGATGAAGTCGGAATCAGATGGTAAAAACGATCACCTTCACACAGAGATTTCTAGCACAAGGAGCTGAAAACTTTGACCAATCGACAAAACCGGAAAGGTCATAAAACCATCCTTATTTATCGAACACATGGAAGCAATAAAACAAAACAAAACTTGAAACACCAATGCAATCGCGTTGCATTGTACAAATTAAGTGGCTGCAATACAGTATAGTTTCTTCTCTTCTTCCTTGCGTGAGGATTTCGGGAGGTCATGGCTTCCTCCATTATTATAGAATCGATTCGAACAAAACAAGAACAGCAGCTTGGCATAAGAGCTTCATAGGTCCTGTTCCAGCTCCAGATAATGAGAGTGCGAGGCCGCAAGGAGAGCTGCTCCAATGCCAGACCCATCATTCGCCATCTTGATGACAACAGAATCTGAGGCCTCTTCTCCGAGTATCTCCTTGATGGTGGATTGCACGGACTCACTGAATATCATGTAATGTTCATAAAGTCCGCCGTCCATGGCAATAACCATCCTTGGTAGCTGACTTCCTCCCTCCCTTGCATTATCACGGGCACGGCCAACCTTCTTCACAATGCCAACTATGCCAGCAGCAGCCAAACGAGCACTGCGTTTCGCGATAATGTCACATATCCGGACTACCACTTTTCTTGTTTGGAGAGAGGTGTTTGATATCTGGAATTCAAAGGCAAACATAGGTTTCAGAATGATGTGGAAATGACAATTTCCGCCATATATGTATTGTAGAAACAAAAAGATCATACCCCTAATACTTCATTCAGTTTAGTACTGACAACAGCAAGATCGGGCGATTTGTCATGATGCATAGCCGACATGATCGGAGTCCTGCAAGTCTCACATTTGGAATTTGTTCATCGAACAGAAGGAATTTGTTCATGACAATCATAAGCATACCTTAGTGAAAATGGAATTTCTAGTTTTGCAGGCACAGTTTCTCCAAAGAGAGCAGCTTCCCGAGCCAATCTCAGGAGAACTCTTCGGAATATCTCTCCCAAGTACATCCCAGAGACCAATTTTTCATAAATCTGTCAATAGCATTCATTCAAATTTTACAATAAAAACAGTTTAGGAAATGTAATGTATCACCTGTTCCCCTGGGTTCAAGCTCTCATCATCTAATGCTTGATCGTATTCCGTTATAGGGAGGTGAGACGACCTAAAATTTCCCCACTCCATGTTGATAACCTTGATGAGAAACAAGAAGTTAAACAATGTAACTTGCTATGCAATGCGCTCTATTCATAATGTTTCTTACTGTCTCTCCTGATTTTGGTAAGAGTCCTTGCCATTTAGGTATCGCCTCGACTCGTTCCACATAAGCAGCATTTGTGCCGGTGCCCAATATCACTGCAGCAACTACATCTTTATCGTGATATCTTCCCCCGGCCAATGTTCCGATAGTATCATTAACCTGAGATAAAGGAAATCAATGGTGAAACAAATTAAAATTGCTAGCTGTTTACATCTAAGCCAACAAAGCTACGAGTGATAATGCTGCAAAGAGTGCACCAAAGCTGACACTCGCATATCAAGGCCTTGTCTCTCCATGGCCCTACTCAATTCTCCCACCACATCTTCACCAACCTGCCTTCAAGCAAAAGAGCAACGATGGCATCGTCATGAGCTCAATGACATATTTTTCTCAAAAAATAAACTAAGTAGAAGTTTGGATTACCGTGGCATCAATATTGAAACCTTTTGTCCACTTAACAAGAGTGCCTGATCCTATAGAAATTTGCCTCACCGGAAAAGAAAAGGTGAATCCAAGTTCCCTCTGCCTACCAATAGGAAGGTGAAAATCTTCACCTTCAGATGCAATGAACCTTGCTAAAGCTGAAGCAATGAAATCAAACAGTTCCTAAAAACATGGAGTGAAGCAACTTAGGAGCTCCACAAAAGGAAGAAAGGATAAACAACAGAAGGTTGAAGCTTTTAACTTACATCTGAGCCTCCGATCATGAGATGTGGTGGAATGGAAACCTCCTCAAATTCTTGCCTGACGATTCGTCCCCCCTTGCCTCCAAGTTGTACGCGCAAGACACGAAAGTTGGTTCCTCCAAGGTCCAAAGCATAGAACAATCCCTCCTCGTCCCTGCGAAAGTGATATTCTTGGAGTTCAGTATTGCCTTGGAGTAAAATGCATGCTTGTAAATTTGCATCTGATACAGACAGTCCACAATTGAAATCAAAACAATGATCAATTGGAGTTTCATGTAAAAGGAGGTGATATGCTAAGAAAAGATCTTATAAAATAGAGAAATACGCTGAACAAGAAAAAGTTTAATGTCGAACACACTTCGAACCATATTCATATATAAACATAACATAGACCAAGAATTTAACATCTTACCTCACAGAGTCTTTTATTACTGTAAACAAAGAAATTATCTTGATTTCAAAATAAATAAATAGTATGCAGTGGCTGAAAAAGAAAAGAAGTAAAATCATCAGCTGTTCTATTGCGAGCATGAATCTATCAGGAAAAATGACAAACAGCTCTTCGGCAACAGAAGAAGAGAAGCTTCGATGGTGGTGAGCGTCATAGGTGGATTAAGGTGCCAAGAATAAGTACCGATCTAAACCAGATTTTGCAAGGAAATTATTGAATTGCATCAAAAATCCATTCAGCAAGTTCACAGATTGAGGGAAAAAAAAGGAGCAAATTACCCTGTTGGAAGGTTGTCAACGTAGCTGATGAGCATCTTCAACTTGCTCGCGCCCTCGGCTGCCAGTCCGGCGTGCATCTCCACTGCCATCGCATCCGCCAACTGCCGCAGCTTCCCGACGGTCGTGGCGCACTTCTCCTCGAGCTCTCTCATCACCACGTCGACGCGGGCCATCACCGCGTCGATGCGGGCCCAGCGGACGGAGCTCTGCATCCGCTGCCGCACAACGAGAGCCGTCACCGCGCACGCCGCTGCGGCGCAAGTCACCGCCGTCGCGAGCGCTACCTTCCCCATTGCGCAGAAGGTACTCCGCCGATGAGGTCCCGGGACGATTGGACGGCCTAGCCTCCGGCCTCTTCCCCCCACAAAAATGCAACCTTTGGATGCGAATACTAATCCAACAATAGCAACATCAAGCAATTTTGTAGGATCTCGAGCCTCTGGCGGCTGATTAGCAACGAGAAGTGGAAAAGGAACGATCTTGGAGGGAGAGGAGACTCTTCCGTGACATGGAACTTGAATTGGTTCGCATGGAAGCAGAGGACAAAAATCAAAGAAGTTCCTACCTTCTTTTATTACGAGAAATCATTAACAAAGCTTCCACTCTTATCCTAACTTTTCCTATTATTCTCCCTAAATCAAAATTTTTAATTATACAAATAAATAGTTTGTAATCTAATTGCTTTATTATAGGATTCGAAATGACCTTCATTTATGCTCTAAATCTTGTTCCAAATCAAAGATAGGTCACAAAGGCCAGCTCAAAAGCTTGTTTGGCCCTTAGCCATCCAAGTATAACTCATATGGGCTAGAACAAATAAACAAATAAAATAAATGAAATTCATAGTAGCAAAGAGCATCAAGGAATTAATATAGGCATCCACTTCACCCTCCTCATGCATGATATAAAAGATTCGACTATGGCAATTGTCTAATTTTAAGAGTTATGATAAATTTGCCTTCTTTTGATATCATGCTTTTCAGCATCTCAATACCACTTTCATTGGCCTTGGTTGGCCTTCATGTCAGTCCAAATTCCATGATGTGTCGAGGAGTAAGAACAAATCTAAAGTTACCCCTTTTTTTTTTTAAAAGGAATAACCACATTTAGGTAAGAGGCAATTATTATTCTTTGTTTTGCAATATCTATGAAAGATTTACTCTTTTTGAGAATCCCAATGTGTGTTATTCCTTTCTGATCTCACTTGATGGTGCCCTACTGGAGTGTCATTCCTCTACCCATTCTCCTCTAGCCCTGTGCCTGCCATGTGTTCACAACTTCAAATAAGTTAAAATTTTATTGCAGTGCATGAAAAATAATAAGAAAAGCTCTTCGGATTGGCCATTTCATTCCATCAAAGCCTACAGCGTAGCTGCAAGCACAATAAAATGATGAGCTTCTTTTCAGCTGCTGATCGTAATCAGAACCATCATTAATCTGAAGAAACCTGATGAGGTCGGCCAGGAACAACTGTAGGATCGAATTAATTAGTTTAACCATCGTTTCCAGGAGCAGACAGATTGTTTGTTGCAGTTCATGTCGCAAACAACCTTTTGAGAAAGTCCACGCAAGATTCCCCGCTAGCAGCTCAAATTTCCACTCTAAATCTTGGGAATTTCAACGCTCTTTTGAGGTGGCTCTCGATCTGCCGTACCGCGCACCGCCATCATCACCTGCCGCAGTGTTCTGCTCATGGTTTGTGAGCTCAAAATCTCCATTTGTAGAAATTTCAAATGCTTCTCTTCCAAATACCAGAGCACCCTCCTCATCATGACTCGACTCTGTAATTGTACAGGTCTCACTTCTTTACTCTCCGGCCAACTCTAAGTCAAACCGAAGAGAGAAGAGAGAAGAGAGAGGATCCGACATTGGTGTAAGCAATGAGGTGAGATGATTTAATTCTTGCTGGTTGCTTTATGAGAGGTTTGCCTGCCGAGAAGAGGAGGAAAGATCCGAACTTTTCCGTTCTTTGAGGTGGGTTTCAATTTCATGCAGCTGCTGAGCGAGAACAGAGCGTCGTGTTTTCTAGCTGTGCCTAGTGAAAGATGAAGAAGCCTACTCTACGAGTAGAACCAACAGATAAGCTCATAGCAGAGTCAGATAGATAGCGGAGAAGATAAAAAAAATATACTTGCAGAGATTTCCTTAACGAGCTTTGAATGGAGAATATTCAATCTTTGTTTTGATTCTTTCCCTCCTTCCCTCTCTCTTCTCTTTGGCCTTTAAAGAGCTCGAGTGGGTAGCTAGGCTCTTCAGCGTCTCAATTCTGCGAGTGGCGATGGGTTGGGCGAGCAAGTGGCTGAGGAGCCTTCTCGGCGGCGGGAAGAAGGATGTTGAAAAGAAGGAGAAGAGGCGGCGGAGTTTCACTGGATCATTGCGGGAAAGTGTTTCTCCCAAGAACTCCGGCGGCCGCCACATTCCGACGTCGGCGCTGCATCTGTCGTGGCCTAGGTTGGACGTCGAAGAAGTGCTGGAAGTGGAGGAGGGGAGTAAGCACGCGATCGCAGTGGCCGTGGCCAACGCGACCGCCGCCAATGCGACGGTGGCGGCGGCGGTGATGCGGCTGAAGGCCCTCCTGGGAGAGAAGAAGAAGATCGCGGTGCAGTGGCGGGCCGCCGTCAAGATCCAGACAACCTTCCGATGCCACTTGGTAATCGTAAACCCACTAAATCTTCATTAAAAAAAATCTAATCTTGGCGTCGAATCTGATCGCAAAATTGTGTTTTTTATTTAAGCAGGCGAAGAAAGCTCTTCGAGCTCTGAGAGGCTTGGTCAAGCTGCAAGCGCTGGTGAGAGGCTTCCTCGTGAGGAGACAAGCCGCGTTGACCCTCCGCAGACTCCAAGCGCTCGTCAGAGCTCAATCCGTGGCAAGATGTCGACTTCCTCCAGCAGAATTGCGCTTCCACCGGAGATCATTTGTATAATTCCCCAAAACTAATTAATTTCCACGCAATAGGATCAAGAAAAATATGATCTTGCTCTGTTGCAGGAACGATTTGACGCAGGGCAATCCAAGTGCAATACCATCCAACCCAAATCCAGATCATTCCGGCGAGCGAATTCGCCGGAGGAACTTTTGGCGCCGGTCTCCTCGCCGGTGCTTCTCTGCAGGGTTCCCTCTCCTCGCTCTGTTGGCCTTCGCCGCGAAAGCAGCTGCTGCTGCTGCCAATTCTGTCCCAAGACAGAGCACAATACTCCTCGTCTTGTCCGGCCCGGAACTCCAGCAATGCAGCTGCACCAAGTCATCATGAGTCCGACGAGCTTTCCGAACTACATGGCGCGGACCACGTCGTCGGTGGCGAAGGTGAAGTCGTGGAGGAAGGCTATGGAGGAGGATTCCAATGGTGCATTTATGGCAGGAAGTAAGCATGGCAGGTCTCCCATGGCGGCGAGTGAAGCGGCCATGGATTGATTGATCGCTGAAGAGTTGGTGAGGGGAAATTGCGATTTGAGATGTGGAGAAAGAGAGGCGTGTAGATTCTCCAAGCTTAATTAGAACTTGTTCTTGACTTGTTGCACCATTGTGTTCTTCGTTGACTTCATTGCCTGAAACTTTCATGAAGCATTTCATTTAGTGGGGAAAAAGCTTTAATGATGCGGAGGGCATTGCGGGAACCACCTGATGTCCATGACACGGTCAACGTGGATCCTGATTGGTCCAAGTCAGTAAGGAATGCGGCCAAATTGGACTAACCCAAGATGAGCTCGGGTCAGATCGGACCGGTCCCCCTGAGTTCATTTCCAAAAGAGCTCAGTTCAAATCGGTCTACCTCGTGAGGTGCTTGGATCCGATCGGATGGTTCTTGGCTAGCTAATTCAACAAGATGAGTATGCTCTCATCAGTTAGAGGCACCGATTTGCAAAGAAGATACTGGGAGGTACATGTTACGGACTGATGTTATCATTAATAATGATGACAATTAAAGGATATGCACTACAATGATATGTCCGTTAAAAATGTTATGCGTTCCTCCCTCTATATAAAAGTAATAGTGCAATGATATTAAAGAGAATAATCCGGAGGTCCCGCCATTTTCTAATTTCGAATTGATTGTCGGAGGAGCCCGTCACGAAACACCTTGATATGATATCTGAGAGATGCTTGTAAGGTAATTGTTTATGATATGTATTATTTATTAAATAAATAAATATTTATTATTTGAGTGTATATCCTTTGTATGATTCTGTTACTAGCTGAAAAGAAGATGGGCTGAAAATGTAGCTCAGATAAAGACTCTTCAATGTTCTATGTGTCACAAAAGTGTTAGCTGTCGAATCAGGAAAGGGTCATCCGCGTTGGTCCTGCGACACTCAAGTCAGTTATCGATTTTTTTAAGGAAAATAGTTAAAGGAACAACAACAACAACGAGCACGTGAAATTATGTAGCGTTGCGTACTTGCATCTGTAAAAGGAGACTCCTTTTTATAGCATCATTATTGTGTTTGTGCACGAATTTTGAAGCACTTCCAAAAAAGATAGGTCATAAAGTGACTCTAACATTTTTCCTAAAATAAGCTAGCAAATTTCTATCATTTGACATGCTGAAAGCTTCGAAAACACAATTTGCCTGTAAAATATTCCCTGGCATTCGTGGCGCAAAATGTTAAAAAGGGATGTAAGGTCGTTGGCCCACTAGACCCACCGTAGGCTCTCCTGGCTCGATAATCAACTCCCTACTATAGTCCGACTAGCAATCATTCGTGAGAATAATCAGCTAGATCTTGTTGAGCATAGTCGTCGATTCGGTCTTCACTCGGCCTTTTTATTTGGTTCCAGCGCATAATGTGTCCGATCGGCTCATGAGTCAATTGGCTGGAGCAATCGATTGAGCTTAATTAATTCCTAGCATCGAGCCTTGTCTGCTCAGCCAGCAATTCCGATCAGATGAATTCGTGATCCATCTAAAACTTCACCTATGAGTAAGGAGATAGTAGATTGGGATCCAAGGCTTGATCGGCCATAAGGTGCGATCGAGCCTAGGGCCCGATTAGGTGAGCTCCCTGTTGATGACTTAGAAGGTTAACTACCTCTTGACTTTGACTGCCTCATGGGCCAGCCTCCTAGATTTTGATCCACATTCAGGGGGGTCCATCCTAATCGTCATATTATAAGTCTCCCCTTAAAGTCTAGTCGAAGGAGCATGCAAGTTCGACTAACTGATCCTTTGGTGTTGTTCGTAATCCTTATTCCCCCGTATCTCTGAGATCCCCATGTTCGACCGGTTGGTTTAGTATCACTGATCGACTCAAGCTGATGAAATATTCTCAATCAAGCATTTGCTTCTAAATGTGGCTCAAGCTGATGTCATCTGTACTTCTTGAAAATCGAGCAAATCACCTATCATTAATGTGTCTCATGCTGAACATGATTTTCTATCATAAACTTGTTGATTACTTCTCATCCCTCATAAATACATTCTATGATTTATTACCACGTGTCGCATGCCTACGCCATAAAATATTTGATGTGATAGGAGACAACTAATATTTGATATGACAGCTACCTTTCCAAATTTGATGACTCATATTAAATCTCACTTTTGTAGATTTTTAATCGGACGACTTTTAGTCCTCCATGATAGGGTTTCTAAAGTTTACTGTAGCGACGCCACTTTGTCATTTGCGCATTTATCCTTCATCTTCTCCCTTTTCTCTGCTTCCTTGCTCTCTCCCACCGGCGATCAATGTTCCATAAGTCTCCTTTCTCTTCTTTTTCCGATCTTGTCATATTCCTTTAATGGCATCGTCACCCACTCCTCCTACTGTTCCCAAACTCTAGTATACCTTCACTTCCTCCTTCTTTAATGGTGACGGATAGACCAAATGTGGCTTACTTATTGCATCTCTCGTGATCACCAAATCATTATTCCTTCTGCTTATGATCGTCCTCACACCCCTCCGGTCGGCTTCGTTACTTTTTTCAAAGATCAACTCTATATCTGTAAGGAAATAGGTTGCTAAACACGCAAACGCGCAGCGGAAAAACCTATTTCCTCCAGAAGATCCATGCGAAGGGAAAGAGAAGATTCCTACATATACTAAGTTTTCTAACATAGCATGAGAGATTATACCTTTGTAGCGTGCTCA
>JBBMJZ010000126.1:20537603-20549793 GCA_037833815.1 Zingiber zerumbet
TTTCCGCTGCGCTAACCTTAGTTGTAGGAAGAAACGGAACGATTTGGGGCGGCTATTCACACCCCCCCTCTCTAGCCGCGTACGAGCGATCCCAACAACCTCCACAGCTGCATCCAATATTCATTAGATCCGAATCTGGATTCTTGGGTGAGTCTTGTAGATTTTGGATTAGCAAGATCTGACTTCATGTTCCGTATTGAGATTGGATTCTTAATTGATTTGCGCTGTCTTCGTAGCTTCAGCCAACATGGACTTGGAGCAAACTATAGCTTCAGCCAGTACTTCCGGCTATTCTGTTCTGGCAATGAACCTCTCCAGCAGTGAGTCGACGGAGGAGAAATCCGATTTGGGTAAGTTGAGCTAAGGGTGATTACATTATGTATTGGATTGACTAATGGATGGTTAGGGCAAGTTCTACAGTGATGTACGCATAGGGTTAAACCCAATTGAATGGTGAAAATAGTTTGGATTTGTTTAATCTATTGGATTAGGGCCTTGATTAGTTGATATGAGTATGTTAGGCTTGACATTGGTTAAGTTAAAAGATGTTTGTGTTAATTGAGAATTAAGTGATACATAATTGATTAAACTAGTTGGATTATTAGTTTATATCTTGGAGGATAATTGAAGAATGTTAACAAGAAGGGTTAACTAATTGAATTTGATTAAATCATAAGGGGATTAGTTGTGGAAGTAGTGTTGGATCAATAAATGGAATTAAAATGTTGATTCATGATTGGATTGGGATTGGGATTAGCTATTTGACTTATAATGAAACTTAGCAGTATTATGTATTTTGTGTTTCAGGTTACTAGTCGGAGACACATCTCGACATGACATTATTTATCACGATCGGCAGATAAAAGCTGGTACTTTTTGCTTTATCTCTTTAGTATATAAATTGATCCTAGTGCATGAGCTATCTATGGATAGAAACTGTTTATCTTGACTCCACTCTTGTTTGTCCTGCGTTTGATACTTCCACTCAATCTTTGAGCTACTCATTTTTATATATATACAGTCTCTGATTGCTATCCATGATATTTAGCAGATACCAAACACAGTTACTAGATATTAGATACTGGATAGATAGATACCATATATTATGTTTACTTACTTTGACTGCTATTTATTCATGTTTATTATTGAACATGCTAGCTTCATGTAGCATCCCTGATTTCTGTTATATATATATGATGACTGTTGCATTGTTCGCATCATGTCATTGCATGCATTGTTGGCGACACTGGCTCCCTTGTGGTTGAGACGGTCGTTGGCCTGGGCCGCACGCTCGGCCACTCATGGGTAGTGGTAGCTGGAGCGTGCCGCATGTCCTGTCATGCCCCCCACTCGCACACTCATGGGTAGTGTCAGCTGGAGTCATGGGTAGCAGGGACCCCCGTCGCAGACGTAGCTATTCAGCTACTATGCAACTGTCCATCCAATCACTCGAGAGTAGTGGCAGCCTTTGGGTGGTACAGTCTGTCATTTTTCTGGCCTCTCGACCATATAGGGGTCGTGGTGCAGAGAGGTGGGCGGGGTGACCATCCTTGCATACGTTGTTATTATTATATATCTGCTGATGCTGTTGTTTACTTATACTGCTGTTGTTTATTTATACTGCTGTTGCTTACTTATGTTGATATGCTCATATAGGTTGAGATATATACCTGAGGTATGTGTTTAGACACTGGTTTACTCATTGGCAGTATACCTCACATGATACCCTTGTAGTTATGAGCAGTACTATAGCAGGTCTGAACTATTCCTGACCTTACTAGCCTAGGATATGGTTTCAGGTATGGGCAGACATTATGTTTTCATAGTAGTATCTGCTATTTATCTTTTCGAGACTGTATCCGGTTGTATTTCTGGCTCTTTAGTTTACTCACGCACTGTCTATCTATTACCCGCTGAGTCTTTATACTCACCACCCCGTACATTGGTAATTTCACCAGGTAGCCGGTAGATGATGCCAGTACACTTGGAGGAAGATCCTGACTGCCGGTCCCACGTCACTTCGAGCTTCACTTTCCGTTAGTGTTTTCGTTTGCATATTTGGCTTTGTATCTGTTCTTGTATTTATGTCTTTTATATGGAGTTTGTTTTGTATTTTGTTTGTTGATGTTGTGTCAAGCCGAGCCGGCTCGCAGTTGGTTGTTTTGTTCGTTTTATGTTCGTCAGTTTATGATTTCCGCTGTGCTATATTTCAGTCATGTGGGCTGCATTATTAACTGCGTGGTTGTGTGAATATTCCAGTCGTCTGTGGCTGATGTATTTTGTATGTATATATGCCTCAAATTGTCACCGGTACAGGGGAGATGCTGTCGAAATTTTTCGATAGGGACTCCTTTGGGGGCGTGACACTAGGGGGTGGTAACCCTAGGTCTTAGGGGTGGTAACCCTAGGCAGAAAGACTTGGCAGATCGGGTGCTTTAAGCAAAACCCTAGAGTTAGGGACTCTAGGTGAAAGTCCTGGTGGTCGCGGACCAGGTGGAAGTCTGGGCAGCTCGTGGAGCGGGCGTCCAGTAGAAAGTCCTGGAGCATCGGGCGTTGAGCAAAAGTTCAATCGGTCTGGAGGACCGGTCTGGCAACAGGTAAGTTCTCCTGAGTGGAGTAGGTGAGGACGCATTCCCCGTTGAGGAAACAATAGGCGTCAGTTCGACCTAGGGTTTCCGGAGGAAATCTGAAGTCAAAACTGGGGAGTTCCAAGGCTGTCAACTTAATTATTTAATATTATTTGCTCTATTTGCCTAACTCTATTTTACAGGAAACTAACATTTCTGTAGGTTCGGACTTAACCTTGATCGGTCGACAGAATGACCTGATCGGTCGACCGAACGCGGGCACTATCCCGAGAGGTTGCATCTGGATAGAAGGCTGGGCAAGTTCAGCAGGTTCGGTTGACCGAACTAGGAGATTGGTCGACCGATCCAGGCCGAGTCAAGGCTTGATCCTGAAGATCAAGGGATCTAGATCAGGCTTGAAGCTGCTATAAAAAGGGGTCTCGACCAGCTAATTCGGACAACAATTCTATAAGCAATCTTCGAAACTGCGCTCTACGTTGAAACAACTCAATGACGCTCAGCTGTTGTTCTGACAATCGACGACTACTTCCATAATTTTTTATTGTAGGTATAATCTTTTTAAGTTCAGTATTTGTAATCAATCTTGTAAAGATTCTCGAACTTATAGTGATTTACCACCGAAAGCGTTCAATTATCGCAAGCCTTGGAGTAGGAGTCGACACAGGCTCCGAACCAACTAACCAAAAGTGTTAGCGATTGCTTTTAGTTTACTTCTATATTCCGTTGCGTATTTACAAAACGAACGAATTAGTCACGAGTGTTATTCACCCCCTCTAGTACTTTTCGATCCTATTTTCAAAAATTCCATTGTTATTTTTGGACTTTTAGTGCATGTAGAAGAGTTTTTCGAACATATTTTCAAAAATTAATTAGAATTGATGCAACACACTTGAAGGGCAAGTACCCTGGTGTATTCTTAATGGCCACAACAGTAGATGGTAATGGAAATCTTTTTCCAGTTAGCTTTGCAATTGCTGAGGTTGAGTGTGGCTCTGCATGAGAGTGACTTTTAAATCATTTAAAGATATTTCTTGTAGTTGACTCATCAAATATCACAATTATATCTGATAGACATCGTGGAATATTATCTGTAATTAGTAAAGTTTAACTGTTTACCATGGATTATGTTGTCATCACTTGTCATGTAATATGGTTACTGATACTCATGATAGAGCTGCATTAGGATTGTTTTGGATTGCAGCTAGAGCACATACAATTCCACAATTTGATCGAATTATGCAGACTATATTATAGACACATGTAGATGCTTATAAATGGCTTCAAAATATAGAATTTACAAAAAGGGCAAATGCACATTTCCTTGGTAGAAGGTACTCAATGTTGACAACGGATTGTTTTGAAAGCATGAATGCGTTGTTCAAGAAGACTTGAGAACTCCCAATTACAACACTAATAAAAAACACAAGGAGGAAGGTTGCTCAATGGTTTTATAATCGTAGGGACCAAGTGGCTAATTCTTCAGGAGTATTGACACCATTTGCTATGAAGGAGATTGAGACTAAGAGACAAAAAATTGGGTACTATATTGTTCATTCACATACCAGAATAGAAATGGAGGTACAAACTCCATTATCATTCTATATAGTTGACATGGAGTGTTGTAAATATGATTGCGGCGAGTTTCAGATTTCAGGACTTCCTTGCCCTCATGCTATAGCAGTGTGTTTATACAGGAACATGGACCTATATAAATATTGTGAGCATTATTTCTTATTTGATACTTGGTAAAGTACTTACATGAATCATATTTATCCATGTAGAAGTAAACAATAGTAGTCAATAGATGGACAAGAATGTATTATTTTACCACCTAGTAGCCTTGTGCAACTTGGAAGAAGGCGAGGATCCCGTCCAAGCACATGAGAAATGTTAAAAATAAGTGTAGTAGGTGCAAACAATTGAGTCACAATAAAAGATCCTGTAGAATGCCTCTAGCAAGTTGATACATGTAATGTTGTTCTTATATTGGTGTTCTGTTGTGATAGCCATCAAATTTTTTTACCAGTTGATCACCCATTTAGAAGAAATAAGAAAATTTTTAAAAGGAATGAAATAGTCAGGAAACTTTCCCCATTATTGAAGTAAGGTGAATAAGTTCTTGATGAAATTGATAATTATAGATTTCTCCCAGTATATCAGGATAGTTCTGATGATATAAATAAATACATTGTTAGATTGAACAAGTATGGTTGGAGGAAAAGAAGTATATTTGGGAGTTGTCATATTGAAAGTATTTACTCATACGACATAATTTAGATGTGATGCATGTTGAAAAAAAATTATTCGATAACATCTTCAATATTGTAATGAATGTTCATGGGAAAAACTAAAGATACAACAAAATCATGCAAGGAATTAAAATAATTAGTAAGAAGACCTGAGTTGCTTTAGAATGAAATAATTAGTAAATATATGAAAGTTTGTTATACATTAGACAAACAATATAAGCAAGCATTATGTACTCGGTTGAAAGCAATTATATTTCCTGATGGATATGCCTCGAATATATCTCACTGTGATGCCAATAAATTAAAAATATTTGGAATGGAGAGTCACGATTGTCACGTGTTCATACAAAGACTCATTCAAATTGCTTTCCATGACTTACTTACTAATAATGTTTGGCAAGTACTAACAGAATTGAGTCTATTTTTCAAAGGTTATTATGGCATTCAATATACTTTGGCTGCAGATAGACATTCCAATGATACTCTATAAGCTTGAGTGAATATTTTCACCTAGTTTTTTGATTCAATGGAACATCTACCTATTCATTTACCTTATGAGGCACAACTAGGTGGAAATACAGATGGATGTATCCATTTGAAAGGTTCCTGAGGAAATTAAAAAATAATGTTCATAACAAAGTAAGAGTTGAGAGATCAATATGTAATGCGTATTTGGTTGAAGAAGCTACTTCCATCAATATGTAATGCATATTTGATTGAAGAAGTTACTTCCTTCTGTTCTTATTATTTTGCTGATAATGTAAAAACCAAACATCATAAGTGTCCTCAAAATCTTGATGATAGTCAATTAGTTTATCCAGAGTTGCTTTCTATTTTAAAGCTTTATGATAAGCCAATGGATGCAATTATTTCTAGACGATTAAATGAACAAGAATATCATATTGCAATGACATATATATTCTTGAAATGTGAAGATGTCAAACCATACATAAGGTAATAATTCAAGTATATATATATACACATAGTTTTCCTTATATTTGACATGCTATCTAATATATCTTCAAATTGTTGGATCGTGTGGGGCTGGCAAGAGGGAGATGCTTTTATCTGTCAAAAAGTAAAACAACAAAAAAATTTGGATTAGTTGAAGTATTTATTATCGTATTACTTCATCGTAGTATAGAAGTAATAGATCATATTTTACTACAACAAAAAAAATTTAAATGTAGCAAAGTAATTGATACGAACTACATCCCAAATTTGATCAGTAGTGAAGTAAATAGTTTCTTTAACTACGCCACTATTTAAATTTATTGAAGTCTTTTGTGTTGTATTACTCCATCATTTATTCGTATCGTCGAAGTAATTGACAATATTTTACTACAATACAATTTTAATTGACCAAAAGAGTATATGATAATATGTTACTACGACATAATATTTTTCACTATCAAAATTGAACAAATATATCATAAATATGTATCAAATACAATCCAAAAGTATATTCATAAAAGACACATTTAACCATAATCCAAAAGTTTTTGTATCCATAAATCTCTAAATACAATCCAAAATTTATATCACAGCCTACACTTAAGCACCTATATAGAAGTAGACGAATTTGCTCCATTCACTTCTGACTTCATCATACTGAGATTGATTGTAATACTGTTTGTTTTTTTGATGTTGCAAGCTGAAACATAAACAGAAGTTTGAGAGTCAATGTAAAATGATTCAATATTTCATAATAAAGAAGAAATTCACCTTCATCTCCAATTGGGGATATTCATCCAGGACTATCTCTTTCATGTATCGCATTATACAATATCCACATTCAACATCACCTTTTTATTTTAGATTACCCTAATCAAATTGAAAATGCCATCAATAAGTTATAATCCAAATAATAAGAATTATTAATTGATGTCTAAATGCATAGTCATAATACATACCGTCAATTGTTTAAAACCAGGTCCTTTTGAAATACCCCTTGATGCATTGTATAACTTGACCCCACTACATTGTAAAAAAAATAGAAAGTTATTTTTGCAACCTCTAATGAATTTAATGTATATATTCACAATCAACATAATCCACTACCTACTTGCTCACAATAGTTTGCCAAGCATGATCTCGGTTCCTATTACTCAAAGAGTCCAATAAATATATCATATTCTTACCTTCATTAATTATAGTTATGATCCAATGGTACCTGGACAAATGAAAATATAACATTGACTAGTATGTAGTAGGAATTGATAAATAATTAAAATCTTACCCAGTGTTGTATGGAATGAAGCAGATACCATCTCTGTTTGATGCTCTCAACTGCTCAGTAATATGTTGTGATAATTTACTACCTTCTTCGCCCACATCACATATTGGTATGTGACCAGGATCCACAAATGAGATATACTCAGCTTTATGTTCTTTCTTCAAATATTTGTAAAGGTAACTACAAGATAATTGCCAGGTAATGATAAAGTAATGACAAATCTAAATCTACCCCATGTAAATCAAAACAAAAGTATGTGAATAAATATTGCAAACAAAGCATAACATTTGAACAAATATTATATTTAAGACATAACCTACGTCATGTAAACCAAAATTTACCTAACACCTATCCCTTTCATCTCCATAAAGCACAAGATATCTTCTCTTAGCAACCATACACTTTTAGGACATCCAAACATAGCTTCATCCAAACATAGCTTCATCAAACATAGCTTTACGCCAAAGCATTGATCTATCAACTTCCTTATTTTCAGCAATTAATTTTTTCTCCCTCTACAATTCTAAATTGACCAGTTAAATAATATTGAGTGATTGCTTGAAAATGACAAATAAAATGCTCCATAGCTTACCAATTCGGCCTCCAAACCAATGTAACCCTTGTGAGACAATCGATGATGATATTTATAATGCACTGCCCGTGTTTTTTGCTTTTCATAAATAACCTACATCATTATATTCTTGAATTGTATGGAAATAATCTGGAAAGCAAAAAATTAACACCATGTGAATCGAGACCAAAAAAACACTAAAATGTTGAAATAATCTTGAAAGCAAAAGATTAACATTGTGCTCCTCTTCAGTACTGTTTTGACTTTTGGCATTTGTACATAGAGTTTAGAGCAACTGCTCAAAGTAGATGGTTCTTGTACTTATCTTGCTCGTTCTATTAATTTCATTTTGTCTTCAGTACAACTCTTGATATCAATCCGTCTTATTTATATTGAGCAGGTTGAACAATAAGGAAGGAAGAGAAAGAGTGTCATATCAACACAAGTCATAACAGAAAAGTTATGTTACAATTGCAGAAAAGTTTGGAATTTCAAGAGTATTTGATAACACATGGGATCTTACATCAAAGCACTTGTGTTGATACCTCTGCTTACAATTGCATTTGCTAAAATAAAAAGTAAACATTTATTAGAAGTGATAAGATTTCTATTGTCTTCTATGAACATACAAAGTTATTACAAAAAAAATATGCACATCACTTATAAATAAGTACAATATGACAATTTTTCCCTCAGAATTTAACAAAATATAAATGTTATCTAAAACTATAATAATAAATAGTGATTGAGTCCAGGGGCTTTGAGGTGTTGGATCCACTTTTTTTATATATAAATAGTGATTGGGTTAATAATAAACCAGAATCATAAGAATCCTACTTGCATTATTCTAGTGTCGGAAGGATCCTACTTCAATAACAATTTTCTTATTATGATTGGAAATTTAGTTCTAAAAGATCTTACCTTACTTATAAAAATAGTATTTTCATCATTAGGTGATTATCAATGAAGTAGCATAGTTTACTACTATGTATTCCTTCTGCATCATGTTGCATTGTTCATTTGGCATTTTTTTTAATAACTTCTGGATAATGAACCCATAGAATCCAATGGGGATGTAATGTCCAGAAATCTGAGAATAAAATACACAGCAACATTAACGAAGAACATACAAAAAAGAATAGGCACTATACCATATCCATTTACAAATAATTTGATGTAAATATAAATGATCTTCTCTCTAATAATTGATATCAAGAATCCCAAGTTGAGTAAACGAAATTCATGATATTTAAAATTTTAATTAACCTCTTAAGCAACAAGAATGAATTAAAAACTCACCCAATATGTCATTTCTATAATGGATAAACAATCATGATACTCAATTCATAAATTGTACAAGTGTTAGAATAATCATATAATGATTTATAATGAAGATTTTAGCCAGCGGGGGCTGTCCAATCGGATGGCAAGACAAGAGTGCTAAGTGTTGCTTCAAGTTATACAGAGTAGAGGTGACCTAAACTCCTATATCTTACATAGAGGTTGTCTGAAACTAATTACCAAAAAAAGAGAAATTTTATCCCCATATATAGGGCTAATTTATGTTTTCCCAAAAAATGGGTTCTTATAATCAAAATTCCAACTCTTACGTTAATAGAAAGTGAGAAATAGGCCTTCATTTCTTGTATTTTAATCAAATGGAGAGGAATCTACAATTCCTATTTTATCTAATAAACCATAAATACAAGTTGCTGGTCAATTACCATAAACCAAGTGTAGTTATCACGGTGTAGTTAAGTCCATTTTTATCTAATAACCCATAAATACAAGAGAGAAAAAAGCAAGTGTAGTTGGAAAAGAGCTTTGTTCTTATGTTTTGTGTCATTCTAAAGGCTCAATTAACAATCACTCAAACATTACAAATTGACAGATCAAAAAATAAAAGACAGAATTGACCTATTCAGAATTTTCCTAGAGTTGAACAATACAAATGACATAATTCATCCCAAAATTGCCAAATAGTTGGGATCATAATTATCAAAATTAAGATTGATACTGGAATCAGATAGTCAAAACATGTCAGTATTGATCATATTGAATGGTAGAGATGATGACGATTTTGTGGCACTTGGTCTAGGCAGTGGAAAATTGAAAATAATAGCACGGTAAATAATTAATAAAGACAAGTTGTGAGTGATTGATTGCAAGGCCAGTGACAAAGACTTGCCTGCTCAAAAAGGTTAATCGAGACCAAGAGCAGAATGACAAGGTTGAAGAAGATTGCGCTTGGATGAATCATTATTTTTTTAACAAACAAATAAAATAAAAAGAAGAGATATCTATAGGAAGAACATTAATGGCACAGCATAGAAAAGAAGGGGTCGAGAATGAAGAAACCTAGTGTCAGGTGACTCTCGGCGTCAGGGAAAAAATGCCGAAGGAGAAGCTGTTGTCTCGCGTCGGGGAGAAACGCCGAAGGAGGAGGTAGCCATCGAGGGGAGGGGCACGAAGGAGAAGGCTGGTGTCGAGTGGCTGTCGCGCGTTAGGGAGAAACTGCGACGAGTGGCCGTCGCGCGTCGGGGAGAAAGAGAGGAAGAGAAAACGTGAGAAGAAAAGGGTAGATATAAGGTTTAGGGTTCGGTGAAAAATCCTTATAATAAACCAATTCAACTTTTAGCTTAATCTATTTAACTTATTACTTCGTCAATTATCCATATAAAATTTATTTTATAACTTATTACTTCTCCGAATATATATTATGAAGTAAAAAGTCAGATAAAATTAGAAGTGAGGTTCACGTTTTTAAACCTATGAAGTATAAAATTGTATTTACTATATCAAATTTATTATCGAAGTTGATTATCATATATTACTTCGCAATTGCTGATTGCCGAAGTAAACAGTGGCGAAGTCTATTGTCCATTTTCACATAGTGTATACACAAACTCATCCGGACACTGAATAAACTCATAAGACTAGATCACTTCATTAAACCAAATGTTCTAAGATCTCAAAACTTGCTTCAGTCCATAAATGGACCGATTGAGCTTACAAACTAGATGCTCTTTGCCCTTTGCAATGAACCCCTCTGGTTGCTTCATATGGATGTTTTCTTCAAGACTTCCATTAAGGAAAGCTGTCTTGACATCTATTTGCCAAACCTCATAATCCATATGAGCAGCAATGGATAAGAGAATCTGGATAGACTTAAGCATGACTACCGGCGAAAAGGTTTCCTCCTAATCGATTCCCTCTTTCTGAGTATACCCTTTTGCAACAAGCCTTGTTTTGAAAGTTCCACTTTCCCATCATCCCTCTTTTCCTTTTGTAGATCCATTTACATCCAACGGTTTTTACACCATTTGGTGGTTCTACAAACTCCCAGACCTTATTAAAATACATAGATTCTATTTCTGAATTTATCTCTCTTTGCCAAGATACTGCATCTTTATCTTGGAGTGCTTCGTCATATGTCCAGGGATCAGGTTCATATTCACCAGGGATCAAGTCTAAAGACTCTCCCAAAAACATGAATCTTTCAGGTTGCCTTACAACCCTCCCACTACGACAAGGCACTATCTGTAACTGTGCATCATTTGTGACATGTGTTGCAGTTTCTTGTGATATTTCATCTTGTATTGTTGGTACTAGACTAGACGTGTCCTCTCTTATTTCTTCTAGAACAATTTCACTCATGGGCTTATGGTTCATTACATAATCTTCCTCTAAAAATTGAGCATTAGTACTAACAATGATCTTCTAATTTTTAGGATTATAAATAAACCACCTTTCGTTCCTTTAGGATATCCTACAAACAGACAAACTTCTGTACGTGATTACAACTTGTCAGTGTCTCCCTTTAGTACATGTGTTGGACTACCTCAAATCCGAATATCTTTCAGACTAGTCTTACGCCCATTCCACAATTCTATTGGAGTATAGGGTATTGATTTAGAAGGTACCTATGCTCAATAATAGCCGAGGGCTTATTATTCGCTTTTGGTATTAGCACCGCTGAAGCCACTTTGGAAGTCTCTTTTGGTAAGGTAACTCTCCTTACACATATGTTTAACTATCATCACATTGTTCCTAACATGAATTTCTCTTTTTTGCAGTTGATGTCATTCTTCCTACTTTTATGTGCAAGAATACTCGCTTGACAAGGGTAGTTTTAACTAGAATGGGTGAAGAATTACTGAGGGACCATCATCCTAATCTCGCTTCTTCTTCCCTTGGCTTATTGTCTTTCTCCAAGTGACCCCAGGAATCATCAAGTTCCTCAGAACAGGAGAATCTCTTTGTAGTGAAACATAAAAAATGTCATACTTCATCCCCCTGTCCCCTTTTGCATACCATAGCCATTTTTGAACAGGTTTCTATTATCTCTTCTGAAATTTCTCACAATAAAGGTAAGGAACTTGCTCTTCCCATACATATTAGTTCTAATTTAACTTTAAATATAACGAGACTAGGATTTCTCGTTCCTATGTCTCTTGATGTTCCTTCAGTTATCCTATTAATTATAGAAGCACTAATTGTTCCTATGGCTCTATTACCCCTTCCTCAGGCTATACCTTCTTCTTCT
>JBBMJZ010000126.1:20567944-20582256 GCA_037833815.1 Zingiber zerumbet
AGGGGGGGTGAATGGCTCACTTCTTTTTATCGATCTTTGATCTTGCACAGCGGAAACTTGAAGTCAATACTAACTCAGGTATTTACTTGGTATCCACCTCCTCAAGGAGGTGACTAATCCAAGGATCCACACCACTCACCAATCTTCCACTATCAAAAACCCTCCTTCTCGGAATCACACCGAAGGTGGAGAAACCTTACAACACTTGCAATACTTTCTCTCCCAAAAGAAAATTGACTCACACTCACTACAATGAAGAAGAAAAGAATATTACAATCTTGAGCGTAGCTTCTTCCTTGTGGCGTGAGATTTGAAAGCTTGAAGAGATTGAGAGCTTGAACTTGCAATGCTTGAGAGATCTTGAGCACCTCATAGATTTTTCACACCAGAGCAATAGAACAGTATATTTCGTTGATGGATGTGTATTCCTGTTTCTTTCAGCGTTTTAAACAGCAAGAAAACTAGCCGTTTCTCACACCGCCGTCGCCGTGGATCTATTGAGATTATGTCCCAATCGATTCATAAGTATCCGTTGGAAGCCATCGCGTCAAGATCTAACGGCGCAGATTATTTCATCTGACTTGGATCGATTGGGCAGATTTTGAATCTATTCAGACGCTTGCTCCTGAAATCGCAGCTTCTTGAATCGATCGGCTGATCGATTCAGGATGATTTTGTGCTTCGTACAGAATGTGCTCGGATCGATCGGCTGATCGATTCAATGCCTTGAATCAATCGGCTGATCAATTCAGAATGATTCTGTGCTTCGCACAGAATGTGCTCGGATCGATCGGCCGATCTATTCAATGCCTTGAATCGATCGGCTGATCAATTCAGAATGATTCTATGCTCGCGCAGAGCCTTACCGATCGATTGGCCGATCGATTAACTTACCTTCAATCGATCGGCTGATCGATTCAAAGTCAATCTGCCTCACAGCCATGTCTGAATCAATTCATTAGTCGATCTCTGATAGTGAGCCTAACATATATACAATCTTGTGACTTGCAGAAGCTTCCCTTGCCAAGAATCCGGTCCTCGACCTTCTTGGACTTTTCTTGCCTTGCATCTGGTTTTCTGACCTGCAAGAGCTCTTCTTGCCAAGAATCCAGTCTTCGACCTTCTTGGACTTCTCTTGCATCTGGTCTTCCGACTTGCAAGAAACTCCTCCTGCAAACTCACAATGCATGTTAGTTCTAACGTATTAACCTAAACTTAAATAATTGTCAATACATTGAAACTTCCAGGGTATGATTGCACCAACACCATATCCAAGAAGGCCTAGTGTCTCGCCATGCAGTACTGGAAGCCGATTTTAGAAATAAATATTTAATCGACTTTGTAACATATGAGGGCTTGGATCAAAAGTGTTAAGTTCCGCAGGCGATCCAAGTCTAAACCTATAAGAATATATAAATTAAACTTTGAATCAATAGTATTAAGTTCCGCTTGCGATTCAAGTTTAATTTAAAAGAACACATGGTAGCTAGGAAAGGTTCAGATCTTGTACAAAATTTTTATACAATAGAACCAGTAGGTCTTCCAAGTAGCAACCAACAGTGCTGCTGAAGAGTATGCGAGCGGACGAGAAGGAGGCGTGCGATGTTTCCAAGGGATGAGAAGCCGGAGCAGAAGGTTGCTCGAGAAGGCCGGATGTTGGGTTCGGGTGAGCCCTATTCTGGATGGCCGAGATCACCCAAGCGAGCGAAGTCGGAGCAGAAGATCTGGACTGAGATGAGCAGAATCGGAGCAGAGGGTCCGGACCGAAAAAATTCAACCTTGTTGATTTTAAGGGTCCGGGAGCCCAGAGCGATTCCGGGCGCCCAGAATCCAATTCTATCCAGATCACGTTTGACCGCGATCCGTTGCAGAGGGGATAAAGTTTCATCCTCCTCTAGGTGTCTGGAACCCTTCCAGGCATCCCGACCAAGGCTATAAATATAGCCTTGTTCTAAGAGGCTAATATGAACAAGCAGTATTGCAACAATACTTGTACACACTCTAAGTTTTCATTTAGCTTCTCTTTTCTGTGCTTATATTGTTGTAAAGAGGCTTCTCCGCCTGAAGGAGAATTTAGTGCAATCAACTTTTTTAGATTAACAATCTCCCCGGTTGTAACCAAGTAAACACATGTGCTTCCTTCTTTTAGTTTATTTTCTTTATCTTATTTATGCAAGTGTTCATTTAAGCTTTAAGTTCGAGAAGGGTATTTTTATTTTATACGGGGTTATTCAACCCCCCTTCTATCCAACCCAACCGTCTCCAACAGATATAAATCAATCTGTGATGAGGGTTAGGAATGCAATTAAATATGTTAAGCAATTTCCCCCTAGATTAAGCAAGTTCAAAGAATATGTAGATATTGAAAAAATTAAAAGCAAGAACTCATTATGTTTAGTTGTACCGACCAAATGGAACTCAACTTTCTTGATGTTGAATATTGCTAAAAAATTTGAAAGAGTTTTTGATAGATTTGATGAACAATATATATATTTTAAATTAGATCTTCAATATATAGATTGACATGCTATTTTGAATGAAAATGGATAGATGATACTTGAATTAAATGGTAAATCTAAAAGATAATTGAAGACTTTTGATGGGAAGTCAACAAGTGGAGATTGGAATAATGCTAGACTTTTTACATCTCTTCTGCAAGTTTTTTATGATTTAACATTAAAAGTTTCAAGATCTTTGTATGTGATATCTAACACTTTTGCACATGAGATTAGTTCTATTAGTACCATCTTAAAGGAGTGGAAAGAAAATAATGATCTTCACATGTATTGTATGGGAATTAAAATGAAAAGTAAAGTTGACAAGTATTGAGGAGATCCTAAGAAGATGAATATGTTGCTTTATATTGTAGTGGTGCTTGATCAAAGGTATAAATTGGATTTTGTAGAATTTATGTTAATTGAATTATATGGAGATGAGAAGGGTGCAAAAGTAGGAAAGATAATAAATGACACTTTATTTGCTTTGTACAAGAATTATAAGAAAAAAAATGGAGCCACAATGCAATACTTCAAGAGTTTCATTTATTTCAGAATATGACAATAACAATCCTCCAAAAAAAAATATGAGTCAAATAGAATTGAAAAGACAATCAATCATTGATAAGTATAAGAAACAAAAGGCACAAGTTTTTGGTGACGGTAATATGTCAGAATTAGGCAAGTATCTTAATGAAATATTTGAAGAATATTGTAATACTTTGGACATTTTGGGATGGTGGAAGTAAAATTATCACAAATTTCATATACTTGTTCAAATTGTTCGTGATGTATTAATTATTCCAATATCAACAGTTGCTTCAAAATCCGCTTTCGGTATTGGTAGTCAGGTACTTGATTGTTTTAGTAGTTTATTGACTCCTAGGGTAATAGAAGTCTTATTTGTACTTAAAATTAACTTTGGTTAAGTTTGCAATCAATTGACTTTGAAGAAAGTTTAGATGATATGGAAAAATTTGAAAACGTTAAGTTTTTTCTTTTTAAGAAAAATATAGTTAGATTTTTATTTATAATTGTAAACTTAAAAAATATTTATTTATTTAACTTGTATTTTTTTTTTTCAGAGTTCTCAAAGATTATGGACTCATCTTCTTATACATGGATGATGATACAATAATCAATGGTGTGTTTTAAATATTATATTTTATTTAAATTAATTATCTTATTTAGATGGTAAATATTAAATTTCCACTTCTTGATCAGCAAGTACAGCACAAGTCAAGGTTTCAAGGACCAAACAAAATCTCCACATTGCCACGTCATGCAAAAATAACGATTTGCCATATGGTGCAAGAATCAGGATTGCAATGTGATCTTTAATCTTCACAATGTAATTTATGTAGAAGTTGAATTATATGTATCATCTCTTAAATTTTAATTGGCATTTGGCAAACCTTATAATCTCCTAATTTTGAACTTTGAACATGTAGTGACATTTGGAACTTGGAACTTGGAACTTGTAGATCATTCATGGTTTATTGTAAGAATGTTATTAAATTTTGTGTTATGCAAAGATGTAAATAGTTTTAGGTATTTTCTTGAGTTAATTTTATAAATGCACAGAAATTAATTCTATGAATATAGGGGAGTTATTTTGATTTTTTTGATAATTTATTGAACTGTGGAGCTACATTTATTATTCTAAAAATAAAATGATTAAAATTGAAAATTTATGTAATATATCAATGGAGCTCATAATTACTTAGAAATAATCATAACCATGAATAATCTAAAATTCCGTTAGCATTCCTAAACTCCTTGAACAATTGTTCTACGTTCTCACGTACATTTCTAAGTGAGGATAAAGGTTTCAATATTACCCCAAAAAAATTTAAAGCAAAACTACAAGCTTACTGCTATCGGCCAGCCAAAATCTTGGCATAAAAAATTTAGTTATTTAGGTCAAAACCTAATTAACTGATGTTTTATCAGTTCAGTTCTTTCAAAAAAGGTTGGTCGGTTCGGTTGGCTCAGAAAAAGTTCGGTCGGTTTGGCTTTCATGTTAATCGGTTCGGTTTAAACCGATTGCTCAACCCTAATCTAGGCATCCGGAAGGATTTCAAACACGGGAAGATGGATAAGCAGCAACTAATTCAGATCAGATAGATGCACTATTAGGGGCGCTTGGAAGGCCTTCCAGACACCCAAAATAAGTTTTTGTAAGGAATAACAAACAAAGCATTCATAACAACAATTCTTCTACTACTCTTTAACTTTGTGTGCTTGAGGAAAACATGCTGTAAAGCTTTAAGACAAGGGAATCTCCGTGAGAGATATGTTGTGCTTGGGACTTCCAAATGGACTGCTAATCTTTTTTATATTTATATATATCTATGCTTTATTGTTTATCTATTTGTGGTTGATAATAATAATCTATAAGTGGTTTCTCGACCTCTAGAAAAATTTCAGAAAATAGAAAATCCAGTGGATGAGCTTCTCCCGTACTTAGACCTTAGATGTATTAAACAAGGAGGATTGGGAACCTATTAAATGTACAAGTATTTTTTCTTAAAATTATTTATTATATTCCATTGTAAGTACTAACTCTAAAGAAAATATGTAAAAAACTGGATAGATATTCCATTGTAAGTACTTGATAGAGTATGAATATTTATAAGGATGAATGACCAGAAAAGAAAAATATTGAACGGGTGTACCTGATTTATCATACACGATAAGGCGTTAGATATATTACATTCCAAGGTTGCTTGAGTTCTTTTTCTTGAGGATCATCTCAGTAATAAGACTCACAATCGAGTCAGTGAATGACTTGGTAAGGTCCATCCCAGCACTACTCCAGTTTACCAACATCTCTCATAGGCTTAACTTTCTTCTAAAACTTTTGCTTCATGGTGAACAGGTTAAGAGATGTCTTTTGATACCTCTTACTACTAGCGAATTGGTGCAGGAAAACGGCTTTAAAGTCGTCAAAGTAATTGATAGATGAGGCTAGGAGTCAATTGAACCACCGTTGAGTCGAGTCTAACAAGGTAGTCAGGAAGACTCGATACTTAACACCATCCACGTATTAATATAGTAGGAAAGCATTCTCGAAGCCGCATAGATAATCTTCTGGATCTAATGACCCAGTGTAATCGCCTATTGTGGCCGTCGAAAATGACGAGGCAACTCTTGTTCAAGGTCTCCTTTAGAGAAGGACGTTCCTTAAACACCTCCTTCCTTGGAGGTAGGTGTCTTTTTCTTTTGCAGTCGCGAGGAGACGTCTTCCTCATTCACGACTCATGCGAATCTTTATTCGGAAGGGCTACACCCTCGTTGGTTGAGACTATAGCCAACGAAGCCTCCACGAATGGTAGGGCACCTAGCCTGGAGGAGGAGGGAGCGCACCTGCCAAGGGAGGAGGGGCTCCCATTGGTGGCAATTGCAGGAACGGGTGTCCTTGTAGCACTTCTTGCACCACCTTAGAGACCAGTTGATTGATGTTTTCTTTTGTCATGACCACTACTTCGTCACAGTTTCTCTCTTAAGCAAAGTCACGGTTGTTAATAATTCTTCTAGTGTTAAGAAACATTGAGTCTTAGCTCATATTTTCCACAGACAATGCCAATTTATTTCAGTCGAATACCTCCCCGTGTTTTTTATGGGTCACGCAAGATGTGGGTCTGATCTAAGGACGGATAAGAAGTTGAAGTTGATGTTGGATGACCTTAAGGATAGACAAAGCTGGCGACTGAGGCTGAATCTGAGTTGAGGTCCGTGATGGAGGCCGAGACGGAGATGGTGTCGGTGATGAGGTCAAGTCTGGGATGATATTGACGGTTGAGATCGAATCTAGAATCATGCCGACTAAGATTATTAGTCAAATGACTAAAAATAGTATTATAATAATTTTTTATTATAAAAGTAGTCAAATGACTAAAAATAGTTGTTTAATAATTTTTTATTAAAACTATGATACCAAATTTAAAAGCGAACCCATCAAAATAAATGATTTAAAAGTCTATTACATCTTATTTATATTGTTATCTATATATGCCAAGAATTATACCGCGAAAGTTGTTCCTTGACTGCCGGCCGTCCAACAAGTTGTAAGCTTCATTTATTGTACAAGATTGTAGCATTAAAGTCACCAATCACGTCCCATTTGGATATTTTGGCCTACATAATAAAAATAATAATAACCTTCTTAATCACTTAATCATCACTTTTGACGTGCAATTTTGAAGTTTTTAAGAAATTAGTCAAAAATCGATTGCTTTTCTAAGAACTTAAAAAGGACTCCAAGCATGAGTCTTATTCCTACTAGGATTTTGTAGGCCAATCCAACTCGATCGATCAAGCTCATTCATAGGCATATACTAATGAGTATCCATTCAATGCAAACTTTCTATTAATTAACAACGAGAGATGCGAGTTCAATCTAAACTCCATTGAATAATAAATCTAAATTTATTAACATGTGTGCAAATTTCAAATTAAAATAATTTATTTTATAAGTTGGAGTCTAGTAGAAAGAAAGAAGACTATTTTGACACTAGCGGACTAGTTTAGTATTGTCTAAGAAAGTTGATTTGTCAAGTCATCAACCAAATGGAAAAGGGACAAACACAATTAGCTGAGGACTTTTCCACAATTATCGATCATAAAAGTATCAAATCCAATTGGTAGAGTATACAGTTGTTCTCTACTGATAGTTTCATAATTTTAAAAATAGAATAATTGTTTTTTTAACTATAAGGTTTTGCCTTAAATGCCCTTTAATTTAATCAAAATACACGGATGAGGTTATGAATGAAATACAATGAAAACATAAAGAGTAAATTGAAATTATGTTTACTTTTCCACCTACTCTCTAGGTGAGCAACGTGTCAGCTCGAGGTTGAGACACGTGGACCTGTGGGTATTATGTGTCTACCAGCCACTCCGTTTGCGCGTGACGGAACCCGCGTCGAAGCAGAGCCCGAAGCGAATCGGGGAGCTTCCGCCTTTATTAACGCCGCCGCTTGTCTTCTCGTCTTCACTTCTTCCTCTCCTCGAAGAGAGACGATGGACGGAGACGGCGAAGGAGAAGACGAGAGACGTGGCGGAACCCTAGCTACGCCTTCGCCGGAGGAGGATGAGGAGGAGAGCGTCTTGGCCGCAACCGACTTTGGTGGCGTCCTTCCTTCCTCGAAACAACAACAACAACCGACTTCTGTCGACGTCGATGGCATCGATAAGTCAGATGAGAACGACGGGGATTTGGAGTTTTCCTTCGTGGTCGAGGACTCCGATGCCGCCCCGGACGTCACCGCCGACGAGATCTTTTCCAACGGATTCATCCGCCCCGTCTACCCCGTGTTCGATCGAGCCCTCCTTTTCTCCCCCTCGACCGGGCCGGCTCCAGCGTCGCGGGGAACCCTAGGCCGCCTCCTGATCGAAGAGCGGGAGGCGGAGTTGTCCCATGAACTCGAGGGGATCCCGCCAGGAAGCTACTGCGTGTGGGCGCCGAGGTCGGTGGCGAAGAATCCGGGGTCTTCGCACTGCAGAAAGAGCCGATCCGCCGGATCCTCCTCCTTCAGGTGGCGGATCCGGGACCTGGTGGTCGGGCGGAGCCACAGCGACAGGAGGGAGAGGTTCGTGTTCCTCGCGAAGCGAAAGGAGAAGGGAAACCCTGATCCGGTGGAGGCAGAGAAGGAGGGCGCTAAGGTCACCGATGTCGATATGGTCACCGCTCACCGGATATACTTCAGGAAAGACGGCGACGCCGGCAGCCGGAAATGTGTCCTTCCAAACAGGCAAGAATTACTTGCTTTCTTTGCTAATATGAACTCCATTACAAAAACTCATCATCCTTTTTAACTAATTCCCCCTTTTTTTACTACCCTTTTTCTTCTTAATTAAAAAAAAAAAAATCTTGTTTGTGAATTGTGATGATAAAGTTGGACTGGACGGGAGTTGCGATTGCTGTTTTTGTTTTAGTTTTGTGCTTGGTAATCGATGTGGTGTGAGTAATGGTAGCTATAATTGCAATCTCTG
The DNA here is from genome assembly GCA_037833815.1 of Zingiber zerumbet. Taxonomy (NCBI): domain Eukaryota; kingdom Viridiplantae; phylum Streptophyta; class Magnoliopsida; order Zingiberales; family Zingiberaceae; genus Zingiber; species Zingiber zerumbet. The sequence goes on from JBBMJZ010000126.1 coordinate 20,576,440, forward strand.
TCGACTTATCTATTGATTCCATCTTTAAGGTTGCTTTGCACCTTTCTATGATGATGCTCGACGCCTCAAGAGATTTTGGCAAGCGTACTATAATGTAGGCGTTGTGGATCTGCCAGTTTACTCTGGAATTTAAATCTGATCGACACATTACCAATAGAACTTTAAATCGTGTTTAATATTACCAGTTTTGGATATTATTTTCAATCTCAAGACAGCTTGGAATCTTTGGAAAGTGAAGAGTTCATGATCAAACCCATGCCCCCAAGCTTTGTGGGGTTTGTTATTGGTGCTCGATGAGAGAGACACATTTTGCCTTGACACTCGACTAAAAGTCTAGAAAAGCAGAAATTAGCGAGAAGATTGAGGTGGTGAACACGAAGTGGAAAAGTGACGGGATAAGGACAGATACGAAGACTCCAAAACACAGAAAAGAAAAAGAAAAATAAAGAGGAAAAAAAACGAAAGTAAAAGGAGTGAGTGTCATCCAGCAAGCACCACTTGGATGAAGATCGTGAAATGGTGGCATTCAGGATATGGATCGCCAATTAGTCAAGGTGACGTGTCACTTGGAACGTAGGCCTAACAGCTTTTGAACCAGCTCAAAGTAAGCCTAACAGCAGCGCTCTGCCTATTAATCGAAACAGCTTGGACTGCTAACTACCTGTCGCCAGCTGTCTGCGTGCCGACGTAACAGCCGTTCTGTTTGGCGCCTTCTTTTCGAATCCATCCTCTTCAATTTTCCGTTTTCGAGTAACTCGACAAACTAGCTAGTTTAAAATTGAATCGCCAAATGGGTGTTCTCATTTAAAAAAAAATAAAAAATAGGGCTGAAGAAATACAAGGGCATATGATAAATCTGACAACAGGCATTGTCTGCACATAGTTTTATTGTCATCATACTCCACCCTAGCACACAATTTTACAAGTTTCTAAATTACATAGCACGACACACTGAGCTTCATTGAGTTTCTTCATTGTCTGGCACACGAGAAATCAAGCCACATAAATTTTACACAGCAGTTTCAGAATCCATTATTCATCACGTGAGGAACAGTTCAGGCTGGAACAGGCTCACGCAGCTTGTTGGCTTCGGGTGGAGCCACACTGTCATAGTAGTCAACTAAGACTTTCCATCCGCCTGGGCACATGAAACCATCTGGTGGGTTCTCTCTGTTCTTGGCCAGAGTTCGCATCTATAGACAAATTTGAGGCATTAGTAATGATTCAGTAACCTAGGAGATGACATCGAGCAAATTGTTTGTTTGATTTTTTTTTTACCTTTGTGCCAGATATGAAGAGGAAATCATCAGGTCTTGATGGATCAAAGAAAGCCATTTTTTTCTGTGTTTTGTCATAGGCCGCCACCTGAATTCATATCGAGAGCAAAAGATTTAGAAGAAGTAATCTTCGCGACATTTCTGAATTCCACTGTGAAATACCTTGAATGGCAGAATGTTTAGCTTTTGAAGACCTGGAGCCATACTCAGGACTTTCTTCCCGTGATCGGCATCATAAAGGTCCCTTTTCTCCACGGGATGACTCATACCTGCTGGATCTCGGCCAACAATGTAGAAATTCGCACCGGCATTTATGCGAGATTTTGCATGCCACTGAACTTCGGTTGGACCAGCATAGTGCATAGGAGAAGGGAATATAGCAACCACTGTTGTTTCCGGGTTAAGCACGCCATCCTCAAGAACCTATAGAGGAAAAAAAAACATAAAGGAATATAAGCAAAAAAAAGAGACAAACTTAACACGATATAATGAACGATATCATAAGTTGTGTGTAGTATCAATTAACCTTCTCATGTTGCTTCATTCTCCAACAAAGTGGCACATCATCTGCTTTTGTGTAGCCTCCCAGAGGATGAAGCAAGAGGACAGGGTTTTTATAGCCCATTTCAAGAAGGCGTCTACGAGTGTCGGTCATGAGCAAGGCATGGCCATTGTGTACAGGGTTACGCAGCTGGAAAGCAAATACTGCATCTGCATTGCGTCGGGCAAATTCTGCACGGAGTTCACCAGGTGATAGCCGATATTGATCAAGACCATCGTTATACTTGATACGTTCTATAACCTCCAAGTCTCCACCAATCAGCCAATTTCCAGCTTTTGCTATAGCTTCCTGGACGTACGGCAGCCCAGGAGCTGTGGTACCCCATGTTCTCGCAATTCGTTCTTCTTTGTTATGTTTGTAGATTTCGATGCTAAATGAGAAGACAAAAAAATAAGGTCCTAAAATTCCAAAGTGGTGTAAACTTTACAGTGTTTATTCTCCTCTGTACATGATGTAAGTGTGTTAGAAAACAATGCTCAACAAATGTATCTATCAGAGGACCAACAAGAATCATTTCACATGAGAATATCACTAGACATGTCAAATGTTTTGAAATTTAGCTGAATAGGGTGAAAATACACTGGCTAAGAAAATTGTGAAGTGTTACACATAAAGAAGCCTAGAAACAAAGCTTGAAGTCTGAAAATGGGTAGTAGTTTCTATGTCATCTAGATAACATCATATTGTTGCTAGCCATTCACATGCTGAAGATTTCTAAGGTATATACATAGCGAATTTTGAATAAGACTAGAAATTCAAAAATCTCCTTGAGTGAATGCATTCTCATAATTGAGATTGCAATTCAGATAAGTATGCATTTATGTGATGATAAGTTAAGATTCTTTGGAAACAGAGATATTAATGTTAAGTTAATGGAAAACTACAAAGGATCATGCATCAACATCCACAAATAACACCAGGTCAGAAATGTTACAACATGAATCTATAATTTAGGGTATTTTTATGAAACGAAGGAGGCAGGAGAGTCCCCTCAGTAACATTAAGTTAATAAGAAACTGTAAAAGACATGTTGTAGCTCTAGAAATTAACTCATGGTTAGAAAATGTTGTAGAAAAGATCTATAATATAGAGCTGACCTAGTACAACATGATAAAAAATAAAAAAATCTTCTCAAAATCCTAAGTACTTTCCTAATCATAAACCTTTAAAACATGAACGAAAGCATGTTTCCTCTAATACGCGTCTCTGTTTTAGTCAACTTATGGATACTATGGAGTTGACCTATAACAAGGCCATGAGTACACCATTTTAGTCAGCATATCTATACTATGGAACATTGGAGCTGACCTATAACAAAGTCGAGTACACCAGAGACAAAATGATCAACAAAGATGAAGCTAGATAGTTACATAGCAAACTGAAACAACTGCTGCATTACTAAATTTTCAAGATTTTGCAGAAAATCAAAAGGACCAGAAAAAGTCACATGAACACATAAACTAGAGGCAAGAAACTTTCAGTGATCTATTGGTTTAGTGTTACCCGATTCATTAATTGAACCATGCACAGTTATTTTCAATTCCAAGAACAGATTAATTAAATATCAGAGTTGCAATTTAATTACCAATAATCATCGAGCAACTAGTAGCAATTAATCATCGAGCAATTACCAATGTCAAGAACAAAAATGCGTTTTACGGTTCAGAAAAAGACAAAATAAATCTAATAAATATAGCAAATGAAGGATGTTAATAGGTTGAACTCACTCGCTCAAGATTGCGACAGGCCTGTCCCGCGCATCGATAAGCGCGACCCTGCGCCGGTCGCCGATGGCCCTTTTCTGCGCGTCGTCGATGGCCAGCACGATCGGGACCGACATGTTGACGACGGAGCCGTCTCCGAGGCGGAGACAATTGAAATGAAGTGTTTGGAGGAACTCGGCTTCCCTCATGAAGCTGCCGAGGGGGCTCGCCCACCCTTCGCTGAGCACGTGCACCCACTCCAGGTCGATCCGCGACAGCCTGATCTGCGGGCACCGCGCCGCCTCCCGGCGGAGCGCGTCCCGCGCCGGCCCCTCCGGCGCGACCAGGTCGACCAGCCTCCCTCCGTCCGGCTCGATCAAGCTGCATGATGCGGTGGCGGGGGCGAAAGTGGCGCGGAGGGGGGCGGCGGCGGTCGTCTGAAGGCGGCGGCGGATATGGAGGCTGCCTGGGAGGAGCGGCGGGTGGATGAGATTGTGGGCATGGTTTGAGGCGGGGATTAGGGATTTGACGGCGAAGGCTGCAGCCATGGAAGCCATGGAGGAGGGAAAAAATAAGGCGATAAAAATCGGATTTTTATGCCCCTTTTGTTCTTGGATTTGGATTTGGGGGTGGAATGATGCGTCTAATCTTGTGAGTTATTTATAGTTTAAAATGAAATAGTGGAGCTGTTAGTGGAGGGGGTCGGCGGGATGATCCTGGACAAATTTAAGTCTAGATTCATCGGTTGAATGTGGCAAGGGAAGCGCAATTTCATGTTATCAATTTGATTTCGAATGCTTTCCCTGGTTTTTGTATTTTTCTATTTATTTATTGATATTTTATTTTGATTTGGATTATTCTTTGATGCTTCTTCGATGGTTCTTCTGTTGACTCTTAGATAAAATGTTGACTTTAGTCAAAATCAAATAAGTTAGATGGTTACATCATAGATATCTCCTTTTTCCGTCGGCTCACGCTCCTCCGTCAGCTCACGCTCCTCCTCTCCAGAAAATTGAGTCAACTTCTCCACCCACCCACGAGATCTAACACCATGAGGCATAACACAGGACATTCAAGTCAGTCACGAGAGCTAAGGAGCAAAAGAAGAGCTTAATATAAAAGTATTGAAAGTAGGGATGATAATAAATCTAATTTAGATCGGATTTGGTCGAACTCGTTCTATCAAAAAAAAAATAACCTAAACCTAAATCTACCCCATCTACATTTTCAACCCGCCTCATCCTAACTCCGCTCAAAACCATATATATATAGACACACACACGGGGTGGGTTCGGGATGGATTTATTGAAACTCTAACCCATCCTGAACCCACTTCTAAAGCCGGTCAATGGGTTTAGACCTGCCTCGTGTGGACTGAGCGGAGAATGTCCTGGCTTGGGACATCCGTAAAGGAAAGGCTCCCATGACGAGTGACTCTCCCAAGCGGGCAAGCAACCCGTTTTCCAAAGAGATATTAGAGGACAAACTACTGAAACATTATGACAAACTACTGAAACATTATCTACCCTTGTTGATCAGGGAGTACGTAAGAGCAACCGATTCTAAGAACCACTTACTAAAATATGAAAATATGGTCATACTCCATCAGTACATAAACGGAGTCAAGTGTCAAGTGTTCCTAACTACTTTGGCGGGTTCAGTGCAAAGATGGTTCAAACGACTGCCTGTCAAGTCCATTTGTAGTTTCAAAGACTTTCGAACGACATTCTTTCATCACTTTGCCAGTAGTGGTCATTACCACAAGACAACGGTGAATTTATTCTCACTCAAGCAAGGGCCTAAGAAAATACTGAGGGTCTACATTAAGCAATTTAATCAAGTTGCCATGAATGCCCCCTCGGCCACCTCAAAACTTTTGGTAAATGTCTTCTCCCAAGGACTTATAGATAATGATTTTTGCTGATCCTTCATCAAGAAGCCTCCGAGGGATTTCAACCATCTGCACAAACGAGCCACCAAATACACTAATGTGAAAGAAGTTCAGTCCGTTCAGAAAAAAGTAGTTCCTTAGCAGGGTGTCGCTCCTAAGCACCGATCAACCAACAATAATTTGCCTCCAAAAGGGCCCCGACCGGGCCCTCCACCACAGCAGCACGAGTAAAGGTTGTATGCAATCCAGCATGTGGAAGTCGATCGGCTGCGAGTCCACAAGTCTCGACTGTGGCTCTAATATTTTGCACCTACCATCGCTCAGGGACTCATTGATAGATCGGATGAGTACGATAGAGGGGGGGGGGGTGAATATCGTACTCTT
>JBBMJZ010000126.1:20641219-20651653 GCA_037833815.1 Zingiber zerumbet
CAATGGGCATAATAATTGTTGGGTTGTTCAAGTTTTTTAATTTACCTCTTTACAAATTATTATGAAACCGGCTGTATGAAGACACCCGGAGTGACCTTTCACAGAGTAGTGATTGTTTGACCCAACTTCACTGCGTTCAAAATCGAATCTGAAATTAATTTAACGAGTCAAAATTTAGAGAAGAGATGCTTCTCATGCTCCATAATGTAGTTCCTTGTGGCTCATTTGGGTACCTAATGACCTCCCTTCCATTGCCTTGACGGAGAGAAGGACATCTCGGATGAGCAAGTAACCTTTTACCACATAATGTTAGCCATACAATGGGTACGTAATAATTTAGACCCAAATTATTTTATGGGCTCGCCAGTTGAGAAAATGTGCGTGAATCTTGATTTAAACAATTGCTGACCGATATTTGTGTAGCATATGATTCCCCAGTGGAACTCAACCAGAAATTTAGCATAATTTTCCTACAATACTGGTGGTCATACACACACATTGTGTGAACTAGGCTCCTTATACCAGGTGAAACAATGTAAAGAGAAATTTGATTTTGTTTAGTAAGATAAGACTCTATTTTTTTTTTAAATTTTATACACCTCTAGGGATACTTATAAAAAAATTAAGGTGAGACAAACCTATGCAATAATTAAAGTGGAACACACATGAATTGAGTAAGGAGACATCAGACTCATGTAATAATAATCCCAACAGTTATGGTAACGAACTTTCTCTTATAAAAAATTAATTTAATATTATACTTGTTCTTAGCAAAAAAAACCAAGAAAAATAAAAATTAAATCCTCTGTTCTAAGATTCATGTGTCCTGGTGTCCCTTCACCGATCGAATGAACAACAACACATCTTAAGGACGCAGTGCACATCACGAGGATGTCACGATGGTTCGATCGACGAGGGGACACAGGAATCTTAGGGCAAAAGAACTGATTTCAGAAAAATATACTTTCTAATATCGCCGACCTAAAGTATTTATAAAATTTTCTTTACTCATTGTATTATCAATTTTAAAATGTGAGATTAAAAGAAGCTCTAGATTTCTAATTGATTAATGAAAAAAAATCTCAATAACACACCGCAGTTAAATCTCGAACTCTAAATCTCATAAATTCCTAATAATACACTATAGTTGAATCTCAAACTCTAGATCACTGATTAATTAATACGAAAAATTTCTAATAATACACTACATCTAAGTCTTTGAACTCTAGATCACTAATTCATACATTTATGGAAGTTACTATTAAACCTTAAATTATTTCCGATGTGAAAAGAAAAAAAAATATTAACATAATTTTATTTAATAAAGGGAACATATTCTTAATAAAAGAGAAAGAAAAAATAACAGAAGATGGAACGCCATACTATCTCATACAATATGTTAAAAATAATAGAAATAACTGGTTCATTCAAATTTCATAAATTCTACTTTGCATCTGCCTGCTCCAAACAGTCGTAAAATTACCATGTGACTTCAAATGTTCACACATTGAATAACAATGGAGTGGAAAGAAAAAAAAGAGAGAAGGACAATGCACGCGGAAATTGACTGCTGAATCATGGAGAAAACAAACCCTGCTGATACTAACTATACACAGACAAACACGTATGCTGGAGATATGAATGCTTTGCAAACAAACCACACACTGATCCGTTCAAATCACTTCGTCTAGAATTGCGCGGAGCACAACACCGACAAGCAAATAAATAGAGAAGCAAACATGTACTTCAACTCAAATTTTACTCCGGACGAGAAATTTGGGTTGACTTCCCAGTGCAATTCACCGCCTCCATCCCACTTGAATAGTCTTATCTGCACATTTTCAAATTTTGAAAGGCATTTCATAAAAAAGTACAAGTTAACAAAGCTCCCGACAATGCAAGATCCCAGTCTTACCTTGCTTTGCAAGAAGTTATTTTCGAAATTCAAACCCATGACCTCTAAGCCACACAACAATAACTTTACCATTATGCTAGGACTATCCTTCATGACAAGTTATTAGTACAGGTACATATTTGATGATCACCAATTCATGAAAAAGGAGAAAAACAATAGAATTTCTAGTTATTTATGATTTTTATTTCCTCTATCCACAATTAGGTTATATAATGTCTCACTAGACTTAGTTCAAAGCGAATCTATGATCACAAAACATTTCTAAATGTTATTTTTCACAGCAAAATTTTAAGCAAAGCTTGACCCGATGACTCAAATTCAATCATTAATTGTACCTAAATCCAACATAAACAAGGTCACCTTCAGTCATCAGGTACAGACAATCATCCTTAATTTCACCCCTTAACTATTAACATTGTTACTACAAAAAAAAAGAGAGTGATTTCAGACAGTGTCATGCCTACCAATAGTATTATTCTATTAGATGACTCATGGCAAAGTAAATGCATCTAACTCAAAGATAAAGATTGAATTTTATTTCTACTTGTTCCCCTACCTGGTATTGGTCTCTTTGTCCTTGGTGAACTCATTTTGCCATTGGTAGCAGGCGGTAGAGAATGTCGTCGAGTGATACCACTTTTGTCCTCACAGTCCGACGCAAGCCTTGGAGATATTTGTCCACGTAATTTTGCCTTAGCAGATTCAGTTGCTGCCATATAGCTAGGAAGCACAGGAATATTCGGCAAACCATTTTCAGGATATTCTGATTTTGCCGAGAATGATCTCCTTTTCCCTGTCTTTTGGTTTTCATGACAAAGTTGTTCTTCCTTTACGCTTACTTCTTCACCTGTCAGTATATTGTTCTCTGCATTATCTATCTCCTGCAATAATTGTGTTTCATTCAATAGCTTATCATAAAGCGGCACATCAATTTGTTCATCTGCTACAGCTGACTTGGTAGTATTTTCATTCTCTGGTTTTAAAGTAGGTGTTAGAGCAATATCCATCTTTGGTTTTTCCATGGAATCAACAACTCCTAGGCTAAGATTCTCAGAAAAGACATCAGCCACATTTTTCAAACTTAGGTCTGATTTCTGACTTTCGATCTCTGGTTGCTCAGTCACGTCCTTTATAGTAGATATCTTTCTTAAATTACGTTTTACTCTTTCAAGCTCCGATTGTGCTTGTTCTGGTATGGCTTCCACTGGGGAACTGTTTGCCTTTTTCAGATTCCTCTTTGCCTTTTCAGGTTCATTGTTGGTATTTGTTAATTGACCAGTTGCAGTATTTGAAGCAGAATTATTTTGCACGCGCCTTGATTTTCCTGATTCAATTTCCACAGCTCGGTTGGTTTGGCCTTTCAAAGTAATTCTCCGTTTCGATTTGGCTGTAGGCACTGAGAAACTGATAGTGGTCCATCTATCTAACCAGTTGAAGACTGAATTGGGGTCTCGTTTATCATAGTTAATTTGCAGAGGTTTTGCCCGAATTGAGGACGTAAGAAGCTGCAGAAGATGAATGACTTATAAGCACAGAAATCTGTTGGTAGATCAATTTTTACTAAAACAACAAAAGCATAATCAATGATAAAACAAAAAATACTAAATACAATCTAAAGGTCAACGGATAGGAGGGAGAGTGAACGTAGTAGACCCCCAACTTATTTGGAAGCAATTTCTAAGGCGAAGCAAGAATGATAAGATGAAACCTGTCCTATTTGTTTTACACCTTTCAAATTATGGCAATCTACAAAACAGGTCCAAAAGATGAAAATTTTACAGAGGCTAATGTAAGATATACTATCAAGTAGCAATACAAATTGGTATAGTAAAAACCCTAAAGATGCTAAGCCATCAGAAGACTTCAGCAGTAACTGCAGATTTTTGCAGGTACTCTACCAAATGCTGTCATATCAAACTGCTATCTTAATTTTTGCATGCTTGGAAAAGGATTCAAACATAAAATATGGGTGCAATGAAAAACTAGCTAAACTTGAGAATTCAAATCAAGCCAAAACCATGTTTGATACAAAAAATATTTAGATTAGAGAGCTAAACTTGAGAATTCACTATAAAAAAATTAGAATATAGCACATATACCTTCCATATAAATGTGTTTGATGAGAACTTCCTTTTCCAAGCATCCTGTGCTATGGGATCCTGAAAAGAAATTGAGAATAATAAATACTATGGACATGAAAACTTGACTAAACTACCACAATCAGGCACTTAAGTATAGACTGACATAATGGAAGGAACTCATAAAAAGGTTCCCTAAAAGATACCATTGACATGAAGGAAGCAAAAGAACATTGTGAGCCAATTTCATACTGAAATCACAATGGAGGAAACAATATCACATTAGTAATTCATTTGTCAATAATTGAATCACTTTTGAATCCTCTCGTGGTTCGTGTTAATAATAAAGTTGCTCTGAAATAAAGACTCGAGAAACATGTTATTGGAAGAAAATTAGGTGTATAATTTACAAACGGTCAACATTTCAAATATCTTTCTTTTCCTTCTTTCTTTGAAAAGAGGATACTGATGGAGATAACTAGATTAATTGGGTAACTGTATCCTTTTGTTTTAATGTAGAAGCTTTGTCTGCAAGCCAAACGAACATTTTAATGTCTAATTTTACCCAACCCCAAGCAAATCTTCACTTGGAATAATCCTTTAAACCACAGATTAAATCCTAACAAAATTCTAATGAATCCATCAGCCAGTAGCAGATTATCTGTTTTCAATTCCTCAAATCTGGTGGTAGGCATCTTCGAACAGTTTGCCATATATTATGAACAGGCACACTGTAAATAGAGTTCTACACATTGCTATTTTATTGTTTGAAACAAGAATACTCCACAACATCTGCAAATGATGCCTGGCTATATTGAATATATCTCCAAGAAGTCAACCAGAAACCTATTTGTATGATGGTATATTACCCGTATATGAACAGTTAGTGCATGGTCTCATATGAATGAAGCTGCAGTAGATAGCGTGGCTTATAACAAACCATGACTATGAGGATCAGATTCCAGTAATGTGATTATGTTACATCAACCATCCAAAGCATTGAGGAGTTTCATGCATTATTCTTTGAGCATAATTTGGTTCATTGTGAATCGGAGGATATTAAAACAGCAGGACCATAAAGTATAAACTTCCAGAAGATGATAGATACCAAATTAAATAATGAAATTTTAAATTCAATTTACTAGGAAAAGAAAGATGAATAATGACAAAGCCAACGATGAAAAGGAACTAGTTTGCACTTACTACGGTCTTTAGTTGATTATAGTTTACAGTGACTTTAAGCTCACTAAAGGAATGTCTAACTTTTCTTCCACGAGCTATAGCTTGTAATTTGACAATTCCTTCCATCGCATGTAGAGTTGCAATAGCTTGTCTTCTCACCAGGTGCCCTCTTATTAATGCCTGCAGCCTAATAATACCTTTAAGAGCACGAAATGCCCTACGTGCCTGCATCAAAAGTATCATTAAGAATACATGAGATGGTTAAGTCATTTTGAAGTACCATATAGATTCGTGCCTTGCATGCCTTTTAGATGTATCATTAAGAGCACAAGAGAGAAGTAAGTCATTTGGAAGTACCATGTAGGCTTAGTGTAAGATAGAAGCAGTGTGATTCATTTGGCAAAAAATTTTGTAGCAGTGTTGGGGTATGCCAAATTGCAAGGCACCCAGCATAATTCATACTAGAAACTAAAATATTGAAATAGATATATTATAACTAAAAGTACCAGATAACCACGGAATGCTGCCTGTGCCTTTATAGCAGCATGCTCTTCTGCATCATTATTCATGCGTTCTGATATAATAGATTCTACAACTCCTTGATTAGTGTTTGAAATGGCCGACTCCCCTGTATCTGATGGTTTCCCTCCATATGATGTCACTATATCTCCACCATTCTCAATGCTTATTGGAAGTGGTTCAGAAATTTCCAGAGAATTCACTGCCAAATTTGGGCCTTTTGCGCCAGCATATCCTCTGTTAGCTTCTCTCTGCAGATGAAAAATGGAATCACAATAAGTCTCTTCTTAAAATGCTATATAAAAGCAAGTAAAACATGAAAACCTTGGGAACATTTCTTAAGTTCAATTACTCAGCAAAACTAAGAAAGCTAAAAAAGTTTTTTTGTTTTAAGAGTAATGAATGGGGCAATTCCCTTCTATCAAATACATTGGTTAAATACAATCAGTTCTTCAATAAAGAAGGGAACCAACCAGTCGATCAAGGCCTTTTCATATATGCTAGGCTGAAAATTAACATGGAGACAAGACAGAACATTAGGATGAATTACTATATCTATGTTAGTCGCTAGAGTATCAAGAAATAACATAATTTTCATCTCTAATTATTGTAAAATTATAGACTACTAAAACAATTTTTTTCCCCCAATAATGCATCCTACAAATCCACACTTTCCGATCCATACTTAATCTCTAGACCTTTTGTCATTTTATAACAATTTTTTATACTTTAACAGTAAGATCCATAGTCAAATGCATGATAAGTGAGGCAGAAAAAAATTGTCGGTATAAGCAAGTGTAACAATCCGACCACATAACCTTTTTATCACGACGGGTATTATCTATTATTGTATAATCCCACACATGAACCAAAAAAAAAAATGGGAGTAAAATTCATACCGGTAAATTCCTTCCTTTTGTAGCCTGTGATTTCGTCTTCTTTCCAAAGAGAAGTGTCTTGATCCATCTTCCAGGAGATTTTCCCATCGGCAGGATCCCAAACCTCAGATCAGTACTCACGGCATCCGATAACTGATTGCATAAAAATTACCAATATGTGCACGGATAGAATTCAGTTCACTCGTTCGAATTCAAACCCTCTCAAAGCAAACTTCACTCAGAAAACAAACAGGCATCTACCCGTTTATCCGGGAAAAGAAAAACAAGATCTAGAGCTGAATCAAGATACAGACCCAAAACCAGTACTACATTTCAACAAAAAAAAACACATCTAAGACTTTAATAAATAAATAAAAACGGGGTGAAACCAATCTCAATGCCGGAGCTACAATGTTCCGCCAACAAACAAAAGATAAAAGAAAAACGAGAATAGATCCCTTCAAAATATCGGTAAAAATTAACCACGTAACGCATGCAGATCCAATAAACCAGTCAGATCTGTTGAAGTACTCACTGTCTTCTACGGCAAAATGCAGAATGATCTGTAACCACCGCCGCAGCTCTCTCACCGCCTTCTCCTCCCGCTGCCCATCCCTAAAATGTAGCAGAAGAGTAAAAGGTGATACTGAAAAAGTAAAAGGACAAAATTCTTCTCGATTTTATATTAAAAAAAAATACATATAAAAGGTATAATTTGCCGCTTGGAAAAAGAAAAAGAAATAACAGACTGAGACGGAGAAAACAAGCAACTCCAGTCCGACATACGAAATACGTAATACGTAGTTTTATAGGACGTCAGATTACTACATATTCGTCATTTAAGTATTTGGTGTTGTTCTCGATACAGCTGATTCTCACCGACTATGCTGCACCAACCAAGTCAGGCCCAAATTGAATTCAAAGACCGTTGTGTTCACTCACCCATCCGACATGGATAACTTAACTCTGTTTGTTTTTAAAAAGGAAAAAATAAGAGACGGGAACATGATACGGTGAAGAACCCACTGATAACTCGTAATGATAAAACTGGCCGTGATGATGGAGGTCGGTGTCGGTGTGGTGTCGGACGCTTCGCCCACCCCCACTACGGCACTACCGGATAATAACAGCCCGATTTGATTATAAGGAAGGAGCATTTAAGGTTTTAAGGATGGACCATGCCTCAACGTTTGTGTAACGGCGACGCGTGGCGGATGCTCTTCGTGTCGCTGTCCGTCTTCAATTTCTCAGTTTACCGGATGATAGACAGCTGTACTGCCTCTAACGGCAAAAATCAGATGCGAAAGAATAATAAGACAAAATAAAAGCAAGTACTAGTAATTAACTAGCAGTTATTGAGAAAATAACATATATCTATTAGATGAAATTTAATTGGTAATTAAAGCAACTGAAAACTAATAATGGATTAACGATTAAGTGAGTCAGTCATTCACGCTATGCTTCGCTGTCTACCTCATCGCAATTTTCACCTGTCTGCGTTGTCGACCGTTCATCTCATCTCAACGCTCGTGGTCGTCTTTCGCCCATTCAAGCGAATCTCATAGGGCAATCATATCGTCCTCACTTTTGACCTCGATTCATTTTCGAATAGACCTCATTTGATAAATTTTTTAATAGCCTTTGACTTCTTAATATATGTTATCAAATAACTTAAAGTTCTGATATATATTTTAGGGAAACAAGTTTGACTCAGGTAATTTATCTTTAATTTTTGTTGGAATTAATTCTTCCTTAATTATTTTGATGCCGCGTCATTATCTTAGAAATCAAGAACCAAACTCACTTTACTTCCACTTTGTTATGAAGAATCACGATTCTTTTTGAAGATACTTCATCCCTATAAATAGAAAGACTTATAAAGTAGTGGGAAGACTTAGAAGGAAATAATATCGTTGCATGTGCAACCATGCTAAGTCAAAGTTGTACTAATCTTTTTGTTAATAAAATATTTTCCGTAAGAAAAATATTTAGTTCAACCTGCAGCTACGATGGATTGATTTCACTGGCCGACCTTTTGAGGCGAAAAAAAATAAATCCTCTCAAATAACATCACCTACATAGAATTAATATATATATATATATATATATATATTACTTTCCATTTAGAGTTATTTTTTACAATCTAACAAAATATTTAAAATACATATATTATTATTATTATTATTAAAATAATTAATTTAAATATTTTAAATTCAATTTAAAAAATACAAATACAAAAATATATGAATAAACAATACATATATTCATGGGGGATTTCTTTTTCTCCTGTGAAAAATAGATCTAAGATGGCTAACAACCTCCATGAATACTTTCTAATTTATTCTGAAAATTTGGATGGAATTTGACACCACAAACCAAGCAAAGTATCAGATGTATCTTCGTCACTCAGACTTACACCGTGCTTTGAAATATGTCAAGAGTGATTTCAACCATTCCTCATGCAGGGCGGAGAACTCAGACCTTGGCTCACTCTCCTGGAAATTTCGACCGATCAGCTGCTTTATCTTTGGGGCAGCACTTGAGGTAATTTCACAGCTTGCTTAGGGAGGCCTGCCATTAAAGCAAGACCATGTGCTGTATGCAAACAAGAGGGTGTGAACCAATTTCTTTAGTGGGCAGCAAACAGAAACCTGCAGCAGACTTTTTCTAAGAGATGCAAAAACATTCTTTGGTAGCATTCTGAAGAACTGATGCTGTTTTTGAGCACTCAACATGCAAAGTGCCTAACAGAAGACCAATTTAAAAGATTAATATATATAGCACTCTCTATGAAGCGTGTTAAAATTTACAAGGATAAAAATATATGACCCACTTACTTTCACTGGACATGATTCCATCAGTTGCACAAAACGTGTAAAGATGGTATCAATAGAAGATAACACACATTCTTCACAAGGTGCAACCCGGCAGTAAACAAGAAAACATGCAGATTAATGCTTCAAATAACATATGTGCAGCCTTGCAGGCGAATTTCCTCTAGTATAACCCGGGACAATATAACTGATAAACATGTCCTTCACAACAATGTTGATTTTCTGCCCATATTGGTCCAGTCAATAACAATGCATAAGGATGACAAATTTTAGAGTAATTTCCAAGGTGCATCACATTAGGAACCAGATCATTCCCATTATCTGAAACAGGATAAGGATGCCATAAACCTTTCATGTAGGTTCGTCCTTATCTTTGGCTAAATTTGATGAGTATGATGCATTCACTATAAGGATAAGCCTACTCATAGGCATACATGACGAAATTGACGCTCTAGCAAATTGATGACCTGAGACCATTCAATAGCTTTCCCAGAAAATAGCTCAACTAGAACAGCTACAGTTTCAACATCAGAATCTTTGACAACATGACCCTAACAATCTAGCGCCATGTAAAAAGTCAAGTCACAACATTAAACTTAGTGGCAACAAGTTAATTGCATTCTTAAACTGAGGTAAGTCAAATCCAGAGTTGATGACAACCCTGATAAAACTTGAAGTTATCCTCCACACTTCCTGGTTAAGGAGATCAAGGCTGCTGAGGTTGGAAATATTGACAATGATATTGATGGCATTCCATGATCCTTTTTCCTTAACATATTTACAAATCTAATCCAATTCGAAGCGTCTTAAAAAGAAATGTAAATGTTTGAATGCGAAATAAAGGGTAAGATATAAGCGTTCACCACCTCAGTATTGTGTATGTTACCTGATCCTGTTCGGAATCTGAGTCAGACAAAGGTCGGACGAGTTATCGCGGATGTTGACGAAGGGGTTGTTAGTTAGAGCCCTAGAGCCAATCATTTGATGATTGTATGGACTCGTTTGTATCATATTCTTATATTAATAAA
>JBBMJZ010000126.1:20651753-20664162 GCA_037833815.1 Zingiber zerumbet
AAACGAAAAAGGGGAAACTAAAAAAAAAAAAAAAAAAAAACATAAACTAAAAAAAAATCATAAACTTAAAAAATCAGACCAGAGCACTAGATTCTTTGCTGAATATGCGTCAAATTGGATTATATACTATTGTATTTGTAGGCTCTGGACGGGGCTCAAAGAAATAATCAAAATCGACAAGCGGAAAGAAAAAAGACTTATTTGTAAAAAATTAAAGCGATTTGAAATCTATAGAAATCTCAAGGGTGAGGAGAAGACTTTTTATTTTATATTTAAACTTGTACCAAGTATTTTAGAGAGCTCTCAAGTTAAAATTTATATCCAAGGAATTCTAAAAAAATCCATAAAAATCTATTAAAATTTTGGATACAACAGATTTTCATAGAGTTTTGAAAAGCCGAGTTTAAATACCACATGACTTTTTAAAACTTTATAAAAATTCAATTAGATTTCTATAGAGTTTATAAAAGTCTAGATTGAATACACCTAGACTTATAAAATATACAAAAGTCATTTAAAGTAATTAAAATACACCCTTAATATAAATTTAGTGATATAATTATCGATTACTTTTGTTTGGTATGTATGGTATGCATGATAGAATAAGATTAGATCTGATAGAATTAAATGTGAGATAAATAATTTCTTTTGAGACTAAGATATTATAAATCCTACATGATTATTTTTTTTTAAAAAAATATAATCATATTCTACCATAAATATCAAACTATACCTAAAGTGGTTAAATGGCGCACAGGGTAAGTAAAACATTAAATTCTAAACATAAATATTATTTTAATAATTTCTAAATAGAACTTACCTTTTACAATAAGCAACAATTAACGACTCCACCCGAAACAACAAACCTCAATTGTCCAATACATGAAAGGTGATTTGTGGGTACTTGCCATTGGGGTAGATGAAGGACTGTCATGCTATCTATACTTTTGGCACAGCGCGATCCGATCGGTTAAATTAGTGCCGCATCGGAGAGGGAGGGGGAAGGAAAGTGGATAAAGAAACCCGGTGCCCTCTCCTTGCTTTGCTTTACCCTACGCCGCCTCCTTGTCGTCCCATCTCTTCCTGGGGATCTATCTGATCGGGAGGCCTGATTCGGTGGCGCTGGGATCGGGACCGTCGTCAAGGGCCAAAGCGATGCCGAGCCGGAGCGCGAGGACTTGTCTTTCTGTCGCCTGTTCCTGCTGGTCGCCTAGGTTTTAGAAGAATTGAGGCGTGTGGGGACGGTTGAGGAGGGTGCCGTGAAGGAGGAAGTGGGGTGCATGAGGGATTTGGTTGGGGAGTGGAGATGGGCGCGTAGGGATTGCAGGCTAGTGATTCGGAGCAGGTGCCGCTGGGGTAAATGCGGTTGAACTTGATTCGCGTTCTCGCTTTACTCAATTGATTCGAGTTGGTTCTTTTCTCCTTTCCGGAGTTGGAATTGAAGGAGGTTGTTAAGTTTGCCCAGTTTCTGGGGAAGGGAAAGTGAAGGATCTCGTGGTGGAGAAGAAATTTGAGCACTAGAAGGAACTAAGTCGTAAAAGATGCAGCAAGATCAGCGTAAAAAGGTACGAAATTACGTCTCGAGTCTTCTCTTCCTCTCTCTTTGGTCCACCCAGTATTTTCATTATTCTGCAGGATTTTCGGGTACTCAGATAGTGACTCTATCTATTTTATTTGTGTGTCTTGTTCCTTGGACAATGATTTTTTGTTTTGCGCCTTTGTCATATTTGCCATACTTTGCTTCATCATTCATATCCGTTGTTTAATTCAATTGGTAAAAAAAACACTTTTTTTTAAACATTTGATCCTTCCTTGTCGTTGTAAATATATCTGATTTCTCTGCTTAATCATTTAAATACTACTCAAACGTCCTGTAGTTTTATAATGTTTGGACGTTTATGTTAGATGTTTGGAAAATTTATACAGGACTTATATGTGATATGGTGATGTTACATTCTCTTCTCTGTCGTGTCTTGTAAAGCTATTATTCATCTACGCAATTAGATCAGGTTTGATAGTGCTTAACTTGTATAAATAGTTGTATTTAAAAACTACTGATATTTAACTGTTCAATAGTTTTTTAATGTCAATTAAGGTTGTAATAAGTTGAGATCTCTTCAGGAATTTTGGAACTCAAATATTGTTTACAATGTCATAACTTTATTTTAATCCCTCAATTCTATAGAATGCAACAGATATGGAATTCTTCCGAGAATATGGAGATATCAGTCGGTACAAGGTTAAGGAAGTCATAGGTAAAGGCAGTTATGGACTGGTATGTTCTGCCATCGACACACATACTGGGGGAAAGGTGGCTATCAAGAAGATACATGATATTTTTGACCACATTTCTGATGCCGCTAGGATACTTCGAGAAATTAAGCTTCTTAGGCTTCTAAGTCATCCTGACATTGTTGAGATCAAACACATCATGTTGCCTCCATCTAGAAAGGACTTCAAAGACATATATGTTGTCTTTGAACTCATGGAGTCTGATCTTCATCAAGTTATAAAAGCTAATGATGACTTAACCAGAGAGCACTATCAATTTTTTCTTTATCAACTTCTTCGCGCATTAAAATATATCCACACAGGTGAACACTCTTGTTTAATATGTCATATCCTAATTTTATTTTTCTGTTCATTCATGCTTTTGTGGTAAACAAGTGTTCATGGTTTTTTCTAAATTGTTTGCTGGTACCCTTTGCTTATTTCTAGGGGGAAAAAAATCATGTAATGCCAATAGGTTCTTCAAAAGAGGTTTGCTAGATAAAATAATTGGCTAGGATCATGCTTCTACAGATTTAGGGATGGCAATGGAGAAGGGCGGGGGCAGATTTGCCATCCCCATCCCCGCTTCCCATCCTTGAGAACAGATATAAAAGGATATCGGGGAATCCTCTTCCCCATCCTCATCACCGTACCAATCCTCATCTCCGTACCCCATCATGTCGTATCGGGGCAGGTTCGGGGATGGGGATGAACTCATTGGACATATCTAAGGCACATTATCTTGGTGGATTTTGTCTGTAGATAACATTATTTTGGTCGATAAAACACTTGAAGAAGTAAATACTAAGCTTGAGTTTTGGCGGGAAATATTAGAAGTAAAAGTTTTTAGTCTTACTAGAGTAAATACAGAATATATAAAATTTAAGTTTAGGAGTATTAACGTAGTAAGACCATTGTTAAGATATGAGATGACAAGTTTTGATTCAACCATAAATACATTGTATAGAAATTTGCTTTTTTTGTAATGAATTGATCTATCATTTTCTTTTTTAGATGAAAATTTCATGATTCTTTATTGTGAATCATACAATTTTGATTGATTTTTTCCGCCAATTTTTCACTACCCTAATATTAATTGAGACCATTTGCTTTGAGATAATTGTATGTATAATGGCGAGGTTCAAACCAGTGAATGAAATCTCGAGCTGTGCTGCCCGAAACGGGCAATTTTTACCGTTCTGACACGAGACCGGCACCGATACAACATGTACAACAATTTCGCGTGTGTCATCGTGTGCGTCATGTGCGCGCAACAAAAAGGAAGAAAAAAGGAATCAATTTGGTGATAAAGACTTACTTGGAATCATCAGCGAAAGATTATCTCAGTGAGGCGGTGTGGTGGCTGTGGCAAGGCCGCTGCGATGAGGCGGCAACGACGTGCAAAAAATCACGATTGGATTTATTAAAACTTTTAAATAAAACCAGTTTATTATATATATAATTTCTAATTTCTAATTAATTATTATATAAATTATAATTATATATTATATAAATTAATAATTAATTAATTGATATATTTTTTGTTATTTTTATTAAAAATATAAAAAATAAAGTAAAAAATAGATAATTGATAACTGGGGATTGAACCGCAGGTGTCTGTGACAACTTTGCATCCTTTTTCTACACTATAGCCTCAGGGGTATAAATCTCAATTGTAACAAAAGGTGATTATGCTCACCTCAAGCGTCTTTTATAATCTGTTTCCAAATTATGTAAAGGGAGATAAACCACAAGATTAATTTATAGCCGATCGCCAAGCTGGCTAAGGGATATGAGGATTTTTTTTTTCTGAGAACATGTATTCGTCGAAAATTAATTTCTTGCCCTATTATAATAAGTCTATCCCCCAATAACTAACTCGGTATCCCGTGGAATCAGAAAGGACTTCTCAAGCATACACCTAAGAGAGAGAGTATAAATTGTCAATTGATAACCCTCCCTAACTAGCTAATATGATATAGTGAGTAAAAAACAATAGAGCAGACACCATCCTGCCATCTTCATCTTCTCCTCCATCGATCACACATCTGCCGCAGGTTCTTCTCCAATTTCCTGTTAAGCCAGTTTAAGGGAAATCCTAGCTTGATCTGTGAGCACCATTCGAATCCATAGAAGTCTTCAATGTTGAATGGTAGTTTCATTTCCATTGTTCGATTGTTGAAAGAATGTGTGAATCAAGTCCTTCGTGAAATTGAGTTTAAATTTAAGTTGGGTTTAGGTTTTATTGATTCACATTTCATTGATCTTGGTGCCATTGTTCATGTTTGATTTGTTTATAGTAGTAGATTAGATTAGATAAGATTGTTTGTTCTTTCAGTTGTATTAGTTGATTGTATTTGTAATTTAGTTTCTTTAATTTAAATGCTTAGTTTCCTTAATGACTTGTTCTTCTTTAATTCATTACGATTGTAGTTTATGTGAGATAGGTTGTCCTTCGTTAATCACCTTTAACATTTATAGCTTAAAACCCAAAACATCAAACCAATAATAATTTGATCCTATAAGTTTTCATGCACCAACAACAATTCTTATGAGAGATGATCCGAGTTACCCTATACTAAATTAATATATAAAGGGGTTTTAGTGCTTTATTGTTTGTAAACATGTCGCGATAACACTTTGTATCTAAGATTTTATGACTTGATAAGTGTTGCATCTTGAGAACATCCCCTTTGGGAACATCCTAAAGACTTTATGGCTCGGGAAGTGTTGCAATTTGGTAACATCCCCTTCGGAAAGATCGTCAGAAAGATTTCACGGCTCAAGTAGTGTCACGGCTTGAGAAAATCCCCTTTAGGATCATCCTTGGAAATACTTCACGGCATGAAAAGTGTTGCAGCTTGAGAACGTCCCCTTCGGGATGTCGAGAACATCCTCGGAAAGACTTCACGGCTTGCGAACTGTTGTGGCTTGGGAACATCCTCGGAAAGACACAAAGACAACTTGCTCTTGCAGAGCCGGTCTTGGTTGTTTAAAGGCCCTGGGCAAAACTATAAATTATGCCCCAATTTTATCTTCCGAGTACTGCTTCTTTTAAAAAAAACTTTTACAACATACATCATAAAATATACACAAAATTTAATATTGCATCCTACTTCACCAAACGAATCAAAATTTAATATTACAAAAGAAATCTATAATAAGTGTTAGATATGTTGATGTCCGCACCTTACACTAAAGCCCTCTTACCCTTTATCCTTAACCTTTTTACCTTAGAGTGTCCCTAAC
This sequence comes from Zingiber zerumbet, assembly GCA_037833815.1. NCBI lineage: Eukaryota > Viridiplantae > Streptophyta > Magnoliopsida > Zingiberales > Zingiberaceae > Zingiber > Zingiber zerumbet. Next base: position 20,657,274 of record JBBMJZ010000126.1, read on the forward strand.
ACCAAGAGTAAATTCTTCAAGAAGCAAATCTTCCTCTCCAAAACAAATCTAATATCCTACATCCTCCAAAGCACCTCAACATGTTCTCTAAGCTCCCATGAATAGAAAACCCAAATCTTATCAATTCCAATCAATATCCCCTGCAAACCATAAAGCAGGATTTATTGGTGTGCAAAATTAGTAAATAAGGTTTATTTATTACCTTAAATCACACATGAGTTTATTAGGCCTAGGCACACAATTAATAGTCACATTAGAATTATTGCGCTAAGCAGTTGACAGCAGGTCAAATAACATACTAATTAATTTTTCATTAACAAGATAAGTTGTTTTAGTATTAATTATCTATACATGAATCTTATTCTCTTCTAAACCTCTGTGCAAGATACTATTATAATACCTTAATTTAGTCTCAATATGATAAATTAAGAAATAAAGAGAGTTTGTGAGCTTAGACAAGTGAACTAAAGTTAACTTGGGTACAAGAATTTTTGGTTAATAGTTGAGTTTAAAAATTATTTTCTCATCTGAATCGAGCGTGTCAATTGGTATCAAGAGAGGTGAAATATTAAATAGGGTTCATAAAGTATAGATGAGTGGCTTGAGCTTAAGTATTTATTGAGTCTATGATTGCACCTAAAAATAGTTATCTGATTTTGTAATAATTATATTAGAAATAATATCAAAATGTCTTTAATCACTTTTAATTATATTAATTAAAATGTTATGATTTTTTTTAAATTTAATTAGTTCAACTTATTTAACTATATAATTAATTGGTTAAATTAATGCTTATACAAATAATAGGGGTTAGACACTTTCTTTGTTATGTATTAAGTTTTGAATCAATTTTCAACCTTTCATCGAGGCCTGAGTTATGACATTGCTTTTCTTTTACTCAAGGGAAAAGGAAACAAAGCTGAGGTATAAAGTAGGAATTAAGTGGGTCAACTACTCTAAACCTATAATGAAATATAAAAAGAACTCTACTTATGAGATCATTAGGAAGTAGTACAGAACAAATTGATATTAAGCTTTGCAATGTTATTAAAAACAGAGCAGTCTACAAACAAATGTCTATGAGAACCTATGAAAAGGCATCTACCATCAGAAATGACAATTAGAGATCTTGTTCCAATATTTTTTTGACTGAACATATTTTCTTAGAATCTAAAGTTTAACATTTTAAATAAGCTAAGACAAGTTAGTGGCAAATCTTTTTAAAAAAAAAAAGGCAATGAAGTTGACCTGTAAGGCTCTGCATTGATTGTTCAAGCTCCAAGCAAGTCATTATTGCCTCCATTGCATAAACACGGACATGGTGCATGGCTGCTGTAGTTGTTCTTTGAAGGAACGGAGTAGCAAGGCATATTGTATCTAAGAAAAATATAAAAAGCCTGGTATAACTGCAGAATATTCTTGTGTTCATTTTAGCTAGCTCTTTTGCCTGTCTTTTTCAGTAAGGCAAAGAATACAGAGCAAAATATGAAGAAAAGAATTAGTTGCATCTATCTTACATTCTTAGATACATAACCCAATTTGTGCAGAAACAAAACATGATTAACAAGAAAATAAAAAACATTAGTGTTTACCGGCAAGGGAGCTTCGTCGCGGTGAGGGAGGGCAGCGCACAGGTGAGCTATAGTACATCTTTGGATAATATAGAGTGACAAACACAAACAAGTCACATGGGTGAGTTCAACATAGTCAAGTCTTAGCTAGCCAGAAGATAAGTAATGTAATCTTAGTAAACCAGGGAAACTACCTTTCTTGAAAATCCAAGGACCTTTATGAATCTACTTGCTAAGGCCCGATCATCATCAATTCTGGCCCCCATGCGCCGAGAGAGTGATCATTCTATTGAGAGCTATGAAAGAACTTGTTTCCACAACCTATTCGCAGGACTATGGTCATTGCATATGGATGAAGAAGGGCCCATGGGAAGGAGAAAGAAAGGGAATGAGTGGGGGAAGTAATCTAAAGTCAAGTATGAGAGAAACCTCTGAGGGAAGTCGGGAGGATGTCTTCTACGGCAGATGAAAGTTACTACTCGGAAGCACAGAGTAGAGGCAGATTCATGCTCGTACAGGTAGATTCATGTGCTAAGGGAAAATTAACAGGGGAAGACGGAGCCAGAGAGTGCTTGTCTTGCTGATGCAGGGCACCTTTGAGAGAGGTTTCGTAGTTGTCGTGGCGAGGGAAGGAAGGCGGCGAGGGAGGGCTTCGGACCTTCGGAGAGGAGAAACATGAGGAGAATCAGCGAGAGAACTAGGGCATCGGTGAGAAAATAAGAAAAAAAAACGTACATAATTCTAAACATAATTGATTATAGGGAAAAAAACATAGTTGATTTTTTTTAAAAAAAACTTATATATATATATATATATTTTAAAATGGGCCCTTAATAATTTTGGGCCCTGGGCAGGGGCCCTAGTTGCCCTGGCCCAGGGCCGGCTCTGTGCTCTTGTGATGTAGTCACGGTTGACTCGCTCAGGTATTTTACCCACTTGGGTGAAGAAGTGGCGGTCATTACCTGCTCGACAAAACACCCGCTCGGGTACCTCCATAGAATCAGCCGAAGCTATCATTTTATCTGCTTGAGCAACTATGCAGGAGCATCCCCTTCAGAAACGTCCTTGATGTGAGGCTTGGGACATGGGAACATCCCCCTTGGAATGTCTCTCCCGGGCTCGACCCTTCTGCTTATTTATCTCAATCACTCTTATTCTCTAACCCTATATCTAATAGCAAGCTGTGACATAAGCATGAACGTAGTAAAGAGAGGTGAATGGCGTCAGCGAGCAGGTACACAGGGAGTGATCACGTCCAGTAAGGAGAGGCCAATCATGGACCCTCACTGGATGCCATTAGCAGACTGAGCACATTTGACAGGGAGCGTGAGGAGGGGTCAACGTTGTACCTGAGACCCTTTCCTGCGACATGTGTGCCAGATCTTGATTGGAGTTGACAACAGCCCCATATATATATATATAGTGGCAAAAAGTGAATATGTTCGCCCTTGACGTCCCCGTCAATCCGTCCCAAGACTAACACGAAGGAGATAAATCACGGGCGGCTACTAACCTTTAGAATAGTGACTAACACATAAGGGAGGTATTTTATCTCGACTTTTCTAAGATTTGAACCTCAAACTTTATAGTGGCAATACTTCATGCGCTAGCGACTAGACCGTTTCAAGGGGACTATGACAACCCCATATATGCCTACCCTTGAAGTTGACTTTTGTCCGTACAGCATGCTGATAACTCACTGAGCAGTCCACCTGAATGTTCATCTCAACAGTATATAAGGAGAAGAGCTCCCGTTGAGAGGGGCTAGCTAGCAAGAGACATTGCTACTCATTGTGAGTAATCAGAAGTCAAGCTAGTGGTTGATCCGTTCAAACTCTGTGTTTCTTCATCCTTATGCTCTTGTTCAATCCCTTCTCTAGCTAAAGGCATCCTTTCTTTCAGCTCAAGCTCTTCTCTTCAGTTCCACGCTAATTTAACCATCGGAGCGATCATGCTGACAATGTTGACCCCACACTGACTGATATTGACTCTTAGATCGTGTTGGAAACAAACAATCTATTATCGGAGATTTTTGAGGACTTAACTGAAGTTAAATACTCAAATTAAATTTAACTTACAGCTAAGATGACCTGAGCTAATAATCTCAGGCTGTCAGCAGGAGCTAGTTTCTGCCAAGTGACGAAGGTAGGCTGCACCGTGTTGACAGAGCGGGCTGAGCGGTCGGGTGGGCAGGTCGGCCAAGCAGACAGTTTGTGCAGAATGATCAGTCGAGTGGACTGACCGAGCGGTAGGCCGGCTGGGTTGCGCAGACAAGTCGAGCTAAGCAGACAGGTCGGCTGGGCAAATAGGTCGGCCGGGTTGAGCAGACAGGCCAAGCGAAGCAGATAAGTCGGTCGGGTCGAGCAGACAGGCCGAGCGAAGCGGACAAGTCGGCCAGGTCGAGCAAACAAGCCTAGCGAAGCGAACAGGTCAACCGGGTCGAGCAGATAGGCCGGGAGAAGCAAACAGGTCGGCCAGGTCGAGCTGACAGGTCAGCCGGGTCGAGCAGACAGGTCGGCCGGGCAAACAAGTAGGGCTTTCAAAGAGACTGGCCGACCGGACGAGCTGACACGCCGGGCGTAGATCCCAAGCGAGCAGAGAAGTTTGTCGGTCGGACAAAGAGATCGACCGAGAGAGCTGACCGAGGCCTACGAGTCGCAGTTTCCTTGAAACAGATTCGCCCACCTCTGGCTGTGCTTCGAGGCTTATGAGGGTTGTCTGTTCCCAGGATACAACAGTTGACGGTGGACTCCACTAAGCACTAGTGGTCACGGCGAACTGAGTGGCACCCGATTGCTATCACGAGCACTCCACCGAGCAGGAGTTGCATGACAAAGGAGGAAGGAAAATGGAGAACTTTTTCTTTGCTTGTTGTGTGTGTCCTCTGCCTATGATCGGAGCCTCCTTATATAGGAGCTCAGATCAATGGCCAGAGTTAATGATCTTTACTAGCCAAGCAATGAAACGGCCACCGTTTCACTCATTATTACTCGGTCGGTTTTATTCTGCATTAATCTCAAATTTAATGTATCCGTTTCACAGTAGCAAAAGATCTACGTGGCAAAATATTGTTTGTTCCACTTGGGCAAATTTTACCCCGACCGGTCCGGCATTCGTGTGCGCAGGTCGCGCTCGCACACGAGTCAACTTGGTTCAGTGCAATCCAGGCCCTGGATTTGCACCCCCCTACGTACCCACGCGTGAGAGAGAGCCTCTCCCCATGCATTTGTTCACATCCTCAATGTATGTGACTCAATATAAACTAACAAAAGTGCCTTAAAACTTCCAATGTGGACTAAAGTCTCATTCACAATGGAGTCTCTTTCATCTTCCTTTTCTTCTCCATTCAATTATATTTAACAGATCGGAGGTTACGAAGGTTGAAGGTTGGAATTTCTACTCGATTGAACTTGAACAAGCAAGTGGTTCGACTGAGCGAGGGACATAGGAAGGAGATTTGGACCACATCATTTTTGGCATTGTCTGTGGGAAAGATAGTAAGACGAACGATGCTGGGTATGAGGCGAACAATAGATCACCAGATGATCTTTTGAAGTTGAGCGATCATGTGGCAAAATTACATTATTTCTGCGTGAGCAAGAATAAAACTTGGGCTTCGAGACAGAGATTTACACAAGGGAGGGGCACACGCATCCCTCAAGTCAAAATCTCCAAGTTAGAACTGGTAGGGACCAAGCTAAGGACATAAAATAAGTACTTTTTGGGGAGACCACCTAAGTTTTTTTTTCTTCATTTTTTTCTTTCACTTTATTTATTCGTCTTAGTTTTTTTTTTTAATTTCATACCAGAAGGATCAACGAGCTAACTGTGGCAACTGCCACGGGCGTGGGAAGAGTTCAAAATGAAACACGACTTAGTCGTGTGGAAAAGCACAACCATGCCCCATAACGACCATGTCAAATTGATGGCTCCAAAAAAAAAACATGGCCAAGCAGTGCCATTTGGCATGCCCACACACGGGCGCTCAAACATCTTGAAGAGAACACGGGCAGGCCGTTCTTTCAAGCGCGGTCATGTCACATTTTGGAGAAGGGTTTTTAATCGTTCCTCCGCCTGTGTCTCTCCACTAAACCCTAACCGAGTCACTTCCTTTGCGCATTGAAGGGCAAACATCAATCTCCATGTCACTTCTATCCACCTCCATAAGTTTATTTTATGTGGTTAACTCCTTTCGTATATTGAGGATATTGCAATATTTAAGTTTGGGGGAGTAGTCATCATCTCTTTTTTATTGATATTTCATGCATTACCATGTTCATTATATCATGTTTGTTTGTCAGTTGTTTGTTTCTTATGGCACGACATTAGCATGATGAACTTTATATTGTTGTGATAAGAATGATTGTATTTTAAGCAATTTATTTTGTCACGCCCCGGGGGTATAGTTCCCGGTACCCCACTCAGTGACAATATAATATAAAGAAACCCTAGGAACTATCAAAACGGGATAACCAAGAAATATATCAACTTTATATATATGTCTTAGTTTTTCGTAGACTACAAGACTACACAGATCAACGACATTTGAAATAAAATTTCAAAATGTAAATACAATAAAACAAAAGTAAGACAAACCCAGAAAATCAGCACGTCGAGATCTCTGAGCAACTCTATGGAAGTCCAAAATCAATTATAATATCAAAAGGATCCTTGTGCCTGCAAAACTAGAGGCCAAGAAATGTAGAAAGTTAGCCAAATGGCTAAGTGGATTCTCAAGAAAATGTGCATGAATTTAATCTTGTTTAAGAATCAAAAAGGTATCATTTATTATTTCAACTTTTATTTCTTCTTTGAGTTCTCAGATAATATACATAAGTGAATAGTTATGATCATCTAACATTTATTTGTTAGAATTAAAATTCATCTTCATATATTATCATCAATTAAGATAAATTCTCAATCTTATTATTTAATCAATCGGTATACAGGTTATCATGATAATATCAACATGTATATCCATAGTCTAAATCTGATAAATCAACTAAAAAGTGAATCACTGGAGCCAATATCATCAGAGTGTAGTATCATATGGATAGGCTAAAAGCCTCCTCAGAGTATAAAACTGTCGCATACGTCATCTAACGTACGAGCTATCAACCCTCACCGGTGGAAGACATAATAAACACTGACCGAGGGCTACATCATGCCACCACGCCTCGGGTGCACGGTCAGGTACTCTAGACCGCGAGCCGCACGCGTTACCACAATAGCATGTGGGCCGTCCAGTACTCTAGTATAAAGCTCTGGTACAAAGCTAGGCTCATGGTCTTCACTTTTTAATATTCTTCATTTACCAT
>JBBMJZ010000126.1:20682889-20700242 GCA_037833815.1 Zingiber zerumbet
GATTAAATTACTTTATCTTTGATTAATGGTTAAATGTATTTAGATGATGTGAATATTTATTTATTTCAATATTAATTGTACAATACTTTTGTATTAAAATTAATTGTTTTAAATATTTTTAATTTGTTTGAAATGTGTGATTGTTAAAAGTATTATGTAGATGAGAAATATAAAAATATAATATAATATAAATTTAGTAATAAATTTTAAAATGATTATATATAGATTTATAAATAAAATTATAAACGGATTTATAAACAGATTAAAATAATATTTGATATGTTATTTGAAACAGATTAATTACAGATTTAAAACCAAATTTAAGACAGAATTTATATACAAATTTATAAACAGAATTATAAATAGATTTATAAACAGATTAAAATTATATTTGTTATGTAATTTGAGACAGACTAATGACGGATTTAAAACAAAATTAGAAACGGAATTTGTATTTTTAATTAATTTCATTTGGTCAAATAAAAATATATTCATAAACAGTTTTTCATTCTGTTTTTGAAATTAGAGACAGAATATTTCTGTCTTAAATTTAGCTACGGGGCTTTCAGTAACGGATATTTGAAACGGAATATTCCGTCTCAAACATTCTTTAGGGACAGAAAAAGGACTTTCAAAGACAGAATTTTTCGTCTCTGAAGCCCTGTTTTCTTGTAGTGTTTGAGTCTAAGGATTCAAACTACCTAGTATGTAAATTAAAAAAGTTTATTTATAACTTAGTGTAGGGAAGGCATTTATGGCATGGAATCCTAGTTTTGAGACCCCTACAAGAACTTATGGGTTCATGCTAGTTGCCTCAAAGTCTGAAACTTTAAAAACCTTTTGAGCACTGCTTGAAATGCCTTCAAGTTGATAACTCAAGGTATATTTGGACTCTCGGGCACCATAGAATCCTACCAGACTTGGAATGGATCCAATCATATCTTACTAGGTCCATCAATGAGTTTTGATTAAAACTCATTGATATATATAAGGGATATAAATTTATAGAATATGGATATATATTGGAAGAGGGTAGTGTAGGAAAGGTATTTATGAATGGAATTCTAGTTCTGAGTATAGGTCTATGTTCGTTACCTTAAAGTCTAAAACTTTAAAATCCTTTTGAGAACTACTGGAAATGCCTTCAAGCTAATAACTCAAGCCACATTTGGACTCCAAGGCTTTGCAGAAACCTATTGGGCTTACAGTGGGTCCAATCAGAGTTTGTAAGGTCTTTTAATAGATTTTAACAGAAATTCACTGATTGACCTAGGGTATTTGGATTTTTAAAAAATTGATATATGTTGGAAGAGGGTAATGTAGGTAAGGTTTTTATGGTGTGAAAATTTGGTTTTATGACCCCTATAAAAATTGATGGGTTCATGCTAATTTTGTTGATTCAAACCCATGACCTATAGTGTTATGGGGTGGTGCTAATTTCCAAGGATCAACATTACTATGTGTTGGTTCAGTTTGCACTAACGATCAAACTTAGATTTTGATGTATGACAAATGGTTAAAGTTAGATGTTGTGTTCAAATCTATTTACTAAGTGTGCATAACTGAAAGACTTGATAGGAACCATACACTAGGCTAAAGTCCAATTGGAGTCAGGGAGGACTAGACGATTGGCAGGAAGCCCAGTTGAGTCATAGATAAGGGCTAGACAGTTGGCAGGAAGTCCAATCAGGTTAGGGAGGACCAATGATTGGTTGAAGTCCATATGTGACATCTTGTAGGAAGACCTAGTGGGCCAAAAGATCAAGGTTAACTAAGTTCACAAATGGTAAGTAAAGGTAAGCTATTGGAGGAGAGCGATCTAATGAGGATGAGTCCCAGTGGGACTATAGGAGTAGTCTAGCTTAGAACTATTTTGGAAGTCTAAGCTGAGACCATGACTAGATTCTGGTCTTGATAAGATAGGATCTAAGTCATAAATTGATTGTATTTTTAATATGCTAACTTTATTTTACAGGGCAATTTTTATTTTTTGAACTAATGTGTTTTAAAGGGAATCAAAACTATAAATTGGCTAGATAAAGGTCTCCAAGTGCCCGGGAAGGGTCAAGTGTCGAGACCGGGTCCAAGCGTCTGGATTGGCCCAAACCCAAGCACTTGCATAGATGAGTTGGCACACACTGGCTGACTAGTGCACATCAGAGTGCAGGCACTTGGACTCGTCTGAGCATCCAGAGATGGATGATTTTTCAGAGATAAAGCTTCAATGAGGCTCGAATACGTCAACAATTCAGGCGCCCAGATCGGGTCTAGGTGCCCGGACATGGATAAGTCAGCGAAGTCCTAGGATCAGATAGGCCTTGTTGGAGGTGCCCAGGGATGGTCCGAACACCTGGAAAATGCCTATAAAAAGGACTTCGACTAGAAGCTTCAGAATATGATTTACTCCGACTTTCGTACTCTCGTGTTGCTCTAAGAAGATTCTTATGACACCGAAAGGTTGCTCCCACAATTAACGTTCAAGATTCTGCTTTAATTTCAATTGTTGGTATAATTATATTTTGCACTTTAACTTTCTATCTTACTATAATTACTCGATTGACATTAGTGGATTACCCTTCGGAAAGGTTCAAAAGACCTGGGTCTTGGAGTAGGAGTCATCGAAGGCTCCAAACTAAGTAAAATACCTGTGTTTGCTTTCCCGTATCATTTTCTTTATTGCCTAGTATTTGAAGAATACCACCATAGTACTATCAATATCACAAAATGGTGGTGCTCTTTTATAATGATCAACACCACTGTGGAAAGAATATATCATATAATGAGTTTGGTTCTATATAACATAGATCTGCATGTCACAAATTGCATGTGAGCCCACCAAATGAGATAAATCCAACAATTTCTTACTTAAGCTATATGTGATTTGTATACGAAAGACAATTAAACCCTAGTTGATATTAAGAACAATTTCAAACTTTATGAGTATAGAATAATCTTGTAAACAATCTGATCATTAACTTTATAGGTATAAGGCTAGTATAAGACTAAAAATGTTATGGTTGTTGGTGCAAACAACACTAATAATCAAACTTATATTTTGATAGCTAACAAAGGGTTTAGACATTATGTGTTTGATATGAGAGTTAAGTGTGCATATCATTTAATATGTAAAGTCCTAATGGGTCAGGAAGATTGAACATTAGGCATCAAAAGTCCTAAGGGGTTAAAAGGATCGAACACTAGGTAAGGGAGTCTTAATGGATTAGAAGGATCATACACCGAGTAAAAGACTAGATGAGTTGATATAGCAAAACACTCGATGAGTAAGCTAGACCATATGTTAAGTAAATAAAATCCTTATGGGTCAATAGCAGAAGAAGTCCAAATAAGTTAGTTGGACCAAATGTTTGGCGGCTAAATTAAGGTAAGTCCTGGAGAAGCCTTTCCATTCTAGAAGGCAATGAGGATGCACCCCAATTGGGAGAATCTTAAGCCTTGATCAAAGTAAGAAACTAATGGAGATTTCTAAGTTGAGATCAAACAATCTTAATTGTCAAGAATAACTCATACATAATTATCTATTTTTAACACTATTATGCAGGATTATTATTATATATATTGTGCTAACTTTGTGTTGCAGGTTTCAGTCGACCAATACTCTTATCGGTCGATCGAACACATATGGATAGAACATATCAAGATGCGATCAGATCAAGTAACAAAGAAAGTTTTGGTGTTCAATCGATTAATCAGGAGGATAAGTCGATCGATAAAGTAGATTTCATGGAAGATACAATCTGACTAGATCGTGAATCTAAATGTGAACCTGGGCATTTCTGAGGTTCAGTTGACTCAAAAGGAGGTTAGTCGATCAATAAAGGCATATATCAAGCACTGAATAGGAAAGATTTGATTGAGTTTAGTTAACCAAATGATGTATTTGATCAACTGAACGATGTATTCGGTTAACCAAACAAAGTATATAAAAGACACCTCGAGTTTTGAGGCTCAACATTAGAATTCAATCAAGTTTTTCAAATCCCTTGTTCTGCTCTATGATCAAGTTATGTCCATCCACACTTCATCGACAACCAACAACCGAAGCCAAGTTTCGATCATTCATAGTTGTTGGGTATAACTTTTATTTAGTGCATATTTTATTTGTAATATAGAATAGTGATTTGAATTATTCTCTATATCATTGTACGAGGTTTTATGTCTAAGTGTGTAGGGTTTTCGGAACACAAGAAGTTAAATAGAAGACGCAGCGAGCGAGAAAGATGACACGAGAAGAGAGTTGACAGGTTTAGTGCATCCGAGAGACGAGGAGCCGCGGAAGAGTACACCAGTGAATGAGAATGACGCACACAATGTATTTGAGGGACGAGAAGACAAGGAGGAAGCCTGAGGGATGAGAAGCCAGGGTCGGAGTAGAGTTCGGGTGAGCTTAACTCTGGATAGCCAGAGCACCACCCAAGCGAGCGGGAAAGTGGAATGATCAATGCTGAAATTGACCATTCGGTGAACAGTGCTCAAGGTGTTTTAATTGACTAGAGATGCCTTGGATGAACAACACCCAAGGCCCTTATAAAAATTTATGAGCTCATGCCAATTCGGTTGATTTGAACCAATGCCTACACTGTTATGGGATGGTGCTGATTTCCAAGGATTAGCACTATGGTGTTGTATTTGAAGAACAACGCCATAGTATTGTTGAGATGATGCTGATTAGTAAGGATTAGCACTACTATGGTGTTGTATTTGAAGAACAACACTATAGTACTGTTGATATCACAAAACAATATAATGGTGCTCTTTACATTGATCAACATCATTGTGGGGCTGTTATTCAAAGAATAAAACTACAGTGGTTGGTTGATATCATAAAAGGGTGGTGTTGGTTTTCAAACATCAACACCACTGCACCATTGTGGTGTTGTTATTTGAAGACTAACACCATAGTGTTATGTTGATATCATAAAAGGATGGTGTTGATTTTTAAGGATCAACTCCATTAGGGGTGCAAATGTGTCAAACCGTTCATGAGTTGCTCGCGAGCGACTCGGTCAAAACTCGACTCGAGCTCGAAGTTGACCGAGGTTAAGCCAGCTTGATTAGAAATCGAGCAGAGCTCGAGCTTAATTATTACTGGTTCGGTGGCTCATTAAGCTAAACGAGCCAGTAATAATATATATTTTTATAATATATAATATATTAATTTTTTATTAAAAAATAATAATAAAAAAATTCGAGCTTGAGCTTGAGCCTAAAATTAAATATCGAGATTGAGCTTGAGCTTAACTCTACATGCTTGAGTGAGCTCGAGCTTGAGTCGAGCCAGTATAAATCAAATCAAGCTGAGCTCGAGCTCGACTCGTTTATAGCCCTAAACACTACTATAATGTTGTTGTGCGAAGATTAGAACCGATGTAATGTTAACATCACAAAATAGTGGTGTTAATTTCTAAGGACCAACACCACTTTGATGAAGCTATTTGAGGAATATAACCACAATGCTTCTCTTTGAATAGCGCCGAGATAGTGATGGTAGTGATGTTTTGACAAAATTAATTCTAAGTGATTTAATCAAAACATTAACACCAAAATAATTTATTTAGTTTTAATTATTTAATTTTTTATTTCGTTTTTTAAATTATGTTTTATTGTATTATTTTCTTTTGTAATAAGCTATTTAAAAAAGATAAAAATAATTTTTATTCATTTTTTACTTTTGTTAATGTTTCTTTAATTTTATAATTTTCAATTCACCTTATATTATATTTTTAATTTTTATTAATTTTTTAAAAAATTTGAATAAATTGAAGAGATGATCACAAATTTTAAAAATAAAATAAACTTTTTAAGATCATTAATGACTTTTATATGAAACTCCTTAATAAAATAATTAAAATTTTATTTATGTATTTATTTTATTTGGTTGGATTAAAATGTAAAAAAAAAAATTTTGTATTTAACTTAAAGCCGAAAGACAAGAAGGGTATAATAAAAAACATGTGCGAATTTTGAAATTTTGGTGAAAATTAAGTAACTTTAAATGCCTCCTTTGATTGTGATAAAAAAAAAGGTACAACAACCAAGGGGAAGATTCTAAAGATTCAATCCATGAATCTCATCAGTAACCAAATTGACAATGTTCCATTACATTCACTGATATGTACAAGGGTATCCCTTATTTTGTAAAGCACTCTATAATAAACAAAAACTAGAATTGACACTTTCAAGATCTATTCAGCAGCTTAGTTGACTGTCTCCAACGTCAATCTCGTGTAATTGTAAGGATGAACAAAGTGTATAAAATTTCAAAATGGAGTTACTTGAATGAGCGAACATTTGGGATTGGCGCAGAGAGTGACATCATTGGTCCAAATGCACCATTGTCCAGTAGAGTTGGCTGCACAGAAGGGAATGTGAACCCAGATGACTCTTCAACGCTAATAGTAGATTGAGGGGCTTGGCTAAGAAGAAAAAAGATCAAGACTAGAATTAGACACATTGTGTTCTTATTCAAAATTGTGTATAAGATGGCTGTTACCTGCTCAGTATGTATGATGATGGTAGCAAAGATATGTTTGTTAGATCATTGATGTTTTGGTCACTTGACAGCAGGGGCCAAAACACTGAAGTAATCAAGAATCAAACAAAAATGAGTGGAAATCGTCCTGAGCTAGCACAAGGGAGTGGGACTTTCAGCATTTCTAGTGTAAGTTCAAGAGCAAAAACTCCATTGACAAGACCCTTAACAAAAAAAAAAGAAAAAGAAATGGCATCTACAAGACATGGACACAGATCTTTAAGCCTATTTTAATTATAAACAAGACAAAAGACAAGTATGAGTTTTTGAGGGCTGGATGATTGATTGCAAAACAAAATAAATAAATAAATTGCTATATGAACTCGAGAAAAGTTACTCGAGTTCAATTTCCTCTAACAAGAAAACATACAGCTATTTCAAAAACGTTTTACCAAACCATCATATCAGATAGAAATTAAGAACGACAGTAAGAGGTGAGAATTGATGAAATATGAAGATGAAAATGTGACAAAAGATAGAACTCGGGATAGATATTGTCAGGATTATATAACAAATAATGTTGTTTAAGCTAGCAACTCAAGTGGGACAATCAAATTGGATTTTAAAGTTCCAAAAAATATTGATTGGTATGCTGAAAAAAATGGTAGGAACAAGATTTGAAATCATTCTTCATTCTCCATCTTTCAATTAAAAGAAAAACTACCAGCTATTGAACAAATAAGCACAAATCCAAGATAGAGTTACATGATCGGTTAGAATGGTCCTGGCACCCATTGTAAAACAAGAAGTCCTGCATGACAAAAAGAAACAACAATGAAGCAATAAGTGCCGCATCAAATGAAAACACATCAGCACTTAATGGTGATGCAAGTTTGTTTTTGAATGCCTCGTTTCATTATTTCTTTCAATCATTACCATATTTCTGCCGACTATATAGAAAATTAATAACTTACCTCTCTTGGTTGCTGTAAGACATGTTTCCCAGCATCTGCATACCCAAACAAAAAAACTAGTTAGAACTGATGCGCAAGGACTCCAAAGAGATGAACAAATAAAAAGCAGATATTTCATCAACTTAAGTTGCATAAATATATGCAGAGGGGTGATAATTCCACCATCTTTCAAGGACCACTAGTGTCATACTAGAGAAGCAATAGAAAAATATCTTACCAAACTGAAGAATGTCAAGATAACAGTATGTATCTACCATCATCCATTCCAGGTAGATTCCACCAAACCAAACAAACATATTTATATTGATTTTGCAGAATTTAAACCAAACAAAATTAGAATGTAAATTGAAGTAAAACCTAACAAAATTTATTTTGAGTTGAACTGAATTAGCATCCAAGCTTGATCATTTTTTTAAATCTTATTTTCAAAATGCAACTTTTTTGAACAAAAAATGTTTTAAAAGAACAGGGATGACAACAGGTAGGATACCATTAAATTTTCACTGACTATATCTATCATATAGAAACTCAATACTCATACCATTCTATACCCTTCCTGGGTACCTTTATCCACACCCTGCAAGTAGCCAATTAAATAGCTAGGGTACCCATGGGACTATCAGATACCCATCAAAACTTAAACCAATTTTCATATGGAATACAAGAAAAAAAAATAAAAATTAGGGATTGTAATACCTATATGTACCTGAAAAAATAATGAAATTTATTCATTATCCACAACCCAAGCCAAACCCAGACCCTTTGTATGCCTGTCATGGATATATTCTACTCACCCTAATCTCATCTCAAATACACTCAATGGGCATTGTGATAAAATAGGTTGAATAGTGATGGGTACCAAAGGATACCCATCCCATTGTCATCCCTATAAAAGGTATATGTTGACTTAAATTATTAAATTGTGCATTTTTGACATATACTTGGTTTAGTTCACAGTTAAACAAAGAGACTGAATACAAATATTGTTATGCTTAGACCAACCAAAGAATCATATTTTTTGATTCAGTTCATTTTTTTTTAGTTTTGAATAAATATTAGACAGTCTAGTTCCAGATTTCAGAGCCAAGCCATATGTATTTAGCTAGTGGTAAACCTTCATCTTTGCAAACTATCAAAGTTCAAAGAAACATCATCAAATTTACAAAAATACCTACAAGGATTAACTTATATTACCTCTCTCAGGAATACTAGGTTGGACTGCCAATGTTAAACCAAGGAAACAATCATCTGATTCGGTGCCAAAATCCCACAACTTTAGTTCAAGCTTTGGTAATTGTCCTATAATAATCAGAGAACCAATTGAATTCATCAATAGCATAAGAGACTAACTCTTAGTCACAAGCCTCACCAACTTGTCTTATCTTTGGTTGATATGGATCTTGGAGAGGACATGGAACCCATGTGCCTACCTGAAAGGTGTACAAAAATAAGATCTCAGATAGAGTTCGAGGAAAAAATTTAGTACGAGGAAAATACATGAAAAAAGGGATGTTGCAAGGATTGCTCAGCAGTTGGCCTTCTTTGCGGGTCCCATGAGCATAATTGCTGAATTGGAGGAAGCATAACCATATGCATCATTCAGAGGTTGCTTTAGAGCAAGGTAAATGCAAGTGAATATAGTTCATATGAACCTACCAGGATCAAGTCAATTGCTTCCAAGCTGGCATTTGGAATAATATCCCAGATATCAGCAGGTGGAAACTTTTACATGAAGTAGAAATTCAAGTTATGATGGAGACAGAATGAGAAGTAAACTTTAATTATAAGTCTGTTTCTACCTGAAAGATATTAAAATATGTAGAATGCGGGAGAAGAATCCCATCTGGCCAAATACTGCTATCTGGAGTTCCAAGAATGGTGCATATTCTGTATATTTGATCTATCTCACTAAGAAAAATGTGACAAATGATTAAAAGGACAGAGCCTCTACATGAAATAATTTGGCAAAATCAATATAGTTAATTGTAGTACAAATACATTGTGCTGTCAGAAAGTTAAAGTCTTGAAGAAAAATATCACAGTTAAGCACGGTGCTCTGGTATAAAAGAGTAGATTATTATGCATTGGAATTCATGAAATGATGGACACAACTGCCCCAATAAATCCAAGATATAAATTATTATTCAAAGGATGAACCAAGGATATATGCATATATGAAGTAATAGACTATATCAATAATACAATAGACGAACACTCCCCATTCAGTATGTCAATAGCAATTTCATAGAGGCTCAAACATAGAGACTCCAAACTTAGAACTTGCTTTCTTTTAGTTAAAGGTAACATATTTTTTCACCTTTCACCAGGGAAAAGAGGAGATAGCATAAAAAGCTCTGCTAGAATTGCGCCAACAGCCCACATATCTGTTGCAATATTGAGATGAAACAAAATTACTTTGAGAAAAAAAATCAACAATCTTCAGGAGCCTAAAAATGATAGTATTTAAATTCAAGAAAAAACAATTAATAATAAAATATCCAGTATTAGTATTTAGCTACCAATTGCAGGGGTGTAGAATGAAGACTTCAATAAGACCTCTGGGGCACGGTACCTTGACATAAATGATCAACCATCAGTCAAATAAAACAAAAGCCCTACAGCAATTTATCTACTTATCTTAGTAACAGATAACATGTTATGGCGCAAAATCAATTACATAAATTGAAATGCATCTATTACCATCTTGTAGAAACATAATCAGTATAGGGAGGCTCTGAAGTTACTTCCCTTGCCAGTCCAAAATCAGCTATTTTAATTACATCATGAGTAACCAAAAGGTTTTCTGAGATTAACAAGTAATTTTGTAAGTCTTATTATTTAAAAAAATATATTTATAACTAAAAAAAGCTTGATTGATACCAGGTTTCAGATCTCGATGGAAGTATCCGTTCTTGTGCATGTATGCAAGTCCCTGTAGTACTTGAGACATGAGGTTCCGTATCTCTCCCTCAGTGAAAGGACTTTGCCTCTCTCTCATCACCTGATATAAATTATACTCCTGAAAATTTTCAGATAAAAGCAATGAGATTTTCAGTTAGAAAAACTTAATTAAAATTACATCAACAGGACTACAGAATTCATATCCAGATAGCTAACAAAAGTATGATAAATGTCATCTACTATGTAATAGATGAAAAACATTTGATAGAAGAATGGTATGGAAACTTCAACAATGGCAATTTATTGTATTGCTCATTTTATATGTGAACATACAGCCAAAATCAGTTAAACAAATCCCTAATGACTAAACTTTAACTAATAAAATATGTAGAGAATGATGTAAAAAAAAAAAAATTATATGTTCAATGCAATATAATTTCCATCTTGTAAGGTACAGGACAAGAAACACTATCAGTAAGCATGCAGAAGATAGTCAAAGGAGATGAAGGCGGACATATAAATATGTCAAATAGAAGCTGAAGGCCTATTATAGTGGAAAGAAATATTAGTTTGGAAGTGGAAATGTAACTCATAAATCAGCCTTGAGATGATCAAATTTTCTAACCATTACAACAAAAAAAGTGGTTTCCTTCTTTGAAAATCAAACAAAGTGGTTGAAAGCAACCTGTGCTATTTGGGCCTCAGAGTATAACAGTATATTAGTTTCCACTTTCCAGTGTAAAAGTGTTTTTTTTACCCTCTTAAGCCAATAATGCTTGCAAGACCCGACTGTTCAGGGAAAAAACAGATGTTATCCCTACTTCAGATGAAAGGTAGACTATTCACCATGTGCTCAAAAATGAAGAAAAGCTCATGATTTTCTCTAACAATCTCCTTCAATTTGACAATGTTGGTGTGGTTCAACTTCCGAAGAGACTGTCAAAAGCATAATACCTTTTTTTGTCATGACTGCCTGAGTAGATTAGAGAACTTGATAAAAACACCCTGATGAAGTCATAAAATTAAACAAGATCCATACCTTAGCTTCACATAGATTCATGCATTCCTCCCAGAAGTAAAACTTTCTTTTCATCTTCTTGATGGCAACCTGATATTAGTTCATAGCTTTGATTACCACATAAATTTTAATAGCTCCTAAAAGTAGATTGAAAGTTTATTAGAGAAACAAAAACATAGTTTAATCATTTAATTCATAAAACGGACAAGATGAAATTACCCAGAGACCTAGAATTCTACAGTGAATCTCCAAACTACAAAACAGGGATGAAGGTATAAATCTTAGATGCTATGGTGGACATACTGGAATAAAAAGGAGAGGAAATTTCAGTGGTAGCTGAGATTGGAGTGTCTGCCTAGTTGATTAAAGGGGTTCTCCCGTTTGTAGGTCAGCATCGAAATAAATGCCAAAGGCACCACTTAAAATAGCCATACCAATGTTGTAAATGGTGGTTGGCAGTGGTAAGGCGGTCTAGGCTACTTAGATGGTTGAATTTTTTAACTATTTTTTATACATAATATTATAAAAAATCATTATTTTTTATAATATTTAATACAATATATTAATTAAAAATTAAATCTAAATATTTAAAAATAAAAATTATAATTTTTAAATTTTTAATATATATATATATATATATGAGATAATTTTATTAGGCTTTAATTAAGTCTATTTAAATTATCTCAATCGTAGATAGCATTGGATTAAAATTATTAACTTAAAGCTATTTAATTAAACCCTAACTTACAACTTACCCGTGCACTATGTTTCGATCGGGCGACAAGTTCTAACACGTCGCCGAGACCGCGCGATGCCCGAATGCGTCACCGGGCCTGGGCAATGCATCTGGGCCAATTGTCGGGCCTAGGCGATGCCTCCGGGCTGTCGCCAGGCTTGGACGACGCTTCCGGGCCCATCGCCGGGCTCGGGCGGACTCGTTGCGAGCTTGGGCGACGCTTCCGGACGAGTCGCAGTGGCAGTTCCAAAAGCGGCGGTGGCGGATGGAGGTGAGTTACCGCCTAAAGCATTGCCTTAGGCAAAGACAGTGCGGTTGATGCCCGCTTCTGGCCTAGGCGGCCGCCTTGGCTACCGTTTGGAACATTGAGCCATACTATAAACATTTTAGGTAAATTAGAATACCTTGTTGAATACATAAGTTATAGGTGAAGAACTGTTTAAAGATAAATAAAGACCTAATATGTAAGGATATAGGAGAAGGTCTGCTACAAAATAAAGAAGAATTAAATATACTGAAATGACAAAAGTTTGATTAAACTATTGTTGCTGACTAACATAAAAGTCAATATATCCATAACGTCTATGTAGATAACCTAATCGCTGAGAAGTCGAGAATTTTTCTTCTTCTAATCAATATGATGGCTGTCAATTCATCACAGCAGATCTTCTTGGCTTTCTTATATGTGTGTTCTAATATCAAAAGTCCGTATTTCCTCATAACAATTTACACCAATGAAAAATACACGAGTTTGAGAACAAAAGGTGGTACCATTAAAACTGTATCATGTTTATGCATATGTTTTTGAAATTACCACACAATATTTCAAGCTTTAAATAAATTACCTAACCTAGCAAGTACCAGCATTATTTCCATGTAAGTAGTTTGAAGAGATCAATCAAAACTTCAGTTCAACACTCACTATTTCATTGTTTTCAATGTTGAGTGCTTTATAGACATTTCCACAGGTTCCATCTCCAATCTCATTTATGAACTTATACCTATAAGCAAATGGAACAAGAGGCAATATGAGCCCTACCAAGATAGCAATTAGGTTCAAGAAATACAGCTATGATTTACTTACTTCTCCATGTTCTATTTCAGCAGCAAACAAGAATAAATCACTGTACTTCTAGAGGACTTAGAACAAGAAGCACTTTAGCATCTTTGTAGAGAATTTGAACAGCATATAGGCATGTATCAACAAGCATAAACTTGCCTATGCAACCAAAAGAATACTCATTGCCATCAGATGAGTGACTATGCAGCACCCAGAACATGCCTGGCATACTTAAAGCAATCACGATGAGAAGAAATCAGAAATTAACATTTGTGTCAAACAAGACCAGTGTGCAACAGCTCTCCCAGCACTACAACCAAGTAAACGTTCACGCAAATAAATTCCCAGAAACAAATTAGTTCCATTTATTATAAAATATTCTCCCAGCTTTAACAAACTGGGGCAATTGACCTGCAAATGTAAACAAAATGAGATTATGAAACCAACACAGTGAATACGCTAAAAAAAACATTAATTCAACTATGCTAAATTTTACAGTGGTAGAATCGATCATAGAAATGTCAAGAAAAGAAAGGTACAAGGAAAGACGAAGAAAAAAAAAATAACCATCATCCCTGGTTTTATTTTTTCCAATCCAATGGTAAGAAACTTTCCATGTTAGGATTGACGATAGAAACAAATTCATCGCTATCTTGCCGACCGTAATCCATTCCCCTTTAGTGCGAGGCTAGTACACCGAATCCAACAAAGTATTACGTAATTTTCAAACAATCAGAAAAAGACAATTCCGATGAGCAGGAAGAAAAAGCAGCAAATTTGTTGCAAATCATTAATCAAGAAAAATAACAAAAAGTAGATAAAATGAAAAACTTTTTTGAAAATACTCCTGTATTTATAAAAATTTATACGATAAGAAGCAATCATCAAGTTACGGATTAAGATCAACAAAAACAGAGACCAAAAAATAGAACCAATTAGTGGAGTCGTTGGGCTAAACAGGAAGCAAATAGAGCCGGACCCAGCAAGCTAGCTTTATTAAAAAGGGGGGCAGAAATGATCTTTTCCAACAGGGGAGAACCAGAAAGGAGAGAAAAGGCATTGCCTTCTATCACTGAAAAAAAAAACACCAACCTCCAGAAAAACGATCAAAACACTGACCTGTCGACTCAGAATCCAAAACAAGCTAGAGAAGAAAAACACAGAGGATGCCCAGAATCACAAACCATCAACAAGGGAGAGCATCAAGAAACGATTTTGGAGGTTGATTCCTGCAGCTTAAGGCGATCTCGCCGACGCTTGCTTCAATTGGAAAAACCAGGAGAGAGATTTGGAGCGGAGGGGAGGAGAGGGGAAGGGGAAATCAATGAAAAATTTAGAGGAGGAAAGAAGAGGGGGAAAACAGAGGAGAGGTGTGGTCCCCACGCAATGAATTAAAATAAAATCTAAATTTACGTATTCCAGGACTAATTTACCAAAGTGGACAGACTGTGATACCGAATTACCCATTGACCTTAGTGGTTAACTACCAAACGCAATAATATAATGGGTGAAGTTACGGCTACCGTATATTGGATAAGGGAAACGAGGGTGTTTCGGTCATTTAGGATGCTCCTGGAATGATTAGTCCCAATGGTATAAAAAAATATTGAACGAGCTAATATCATTTTTCATCGGCTCGTAATTTATGAGTGTACGCCTAATTTGGAAAAAAAAATCTATATAATGTTTCGTAATTGGAATCGAAATGCGGATATATACAAGTGATAACTTACGCTTTTCTACTGCATCATATCGTAGCCCAGGGCAGGATGAGTCGCATTGAGAAACTATGCGGGTTAGTTGGCTGGCTTAATGATGGTTGGCTTCGCGTTGCGCAAATATGCGGACCGTTGGTGGCCAACAACGCGTCTGACGGTGGGAATGAATTTACTTTTTATTTTTTTTTAAAATATATATATATATAGAGTATAGAAAGATATGTATTTTTAAGAAAGTTGATTGCTCTGCCGGGTTACTCAACAGAGGTCGAATTTTGACTGTGACGTATGGTAGAAACTTTCTCACATAAGATAACTTTTAGAATATTAGTCAGATGGATCTTCATTTAATAGTTAGTGAAAAATTATTATAGAGTTGAATTAATGATCTCCATAATTAATTGATTCGAAGAATTAGGTAATTTAGAAAAAAATTTGATTGGTATAAGAAAGTTTTATAATTATTGTCGCTTCATGTGAGTAATCTAGAATAACATTGGAGCAAGAGGGGTGATATTGCTCACCCAAAGCAATATCTGCGAGTATAAATCACGGACGCTATTTTATTATAATATAAGAACCTTTTACATGGGGAGGTTCGGGTACCCAATGAGATATTTTACATCTGCTAAAAAATTGATCTCGAGACCTATTCAAATAAATACTTTGATGGAAAGAATTTTTGTTGGTACTGGAAATACTAACTAATCAAACCTATATTTTGATATTGACAAAGATTTAAAGTTAAGAGTTATTATGATATAACAAGGTTGACTAAGTATATAAGAAAGTCCTAGTTGAGACTAGACAAAGAAGTCCTAGTCAAGTGGATTGGGCAAAGAAGTCCTAGTCAAGTGGGCTGACAAAAGTCTTAGCAGATCGAGAATGTCGGACAAAAGTCCCTAGGGGTTGAGGACACTAGGCAAGAAGCCCTTAGGCCGCGAACACAAGGCAGAAGTTTAGGCGAGTTGAAGACCGGACGTCTAGCGAAAAGTTTTGAATGTCAAGATCGGATGCTGAATGATCTTATCCGAAGGCACGAAGCTGGAAAGTCGAGGAGGTGGCAGATCCGCTGACGGGATGAAGACCTCGCTCTTTGCAAAACAAAACTAAAATCAGGGAAGGGGTCCCTGACATTGACCCTCCTATGCTCAAGTCAAAAATAATAAAAGGAAAATGGCAAATGATAGAGACCAAGATTCTTATTTTTCTTGCAAGTCTTCATACCTAGCATGCCCTTTTTCTACCTTTTCTAGTGACCATCAATCTTCTACTGTTTAATGATATTGATTACCGATAGAGGATATCTTTGTCTTGACTTCTTCTTATTTAATAATAGATGGAGTGTTCTATTTGGTTTTCTCTTTCTTTTTAATTATCCGTCTTTTCCTCTTTTGCTATTTTATCAATTCATTATGTGTATAATGCTAACGCCATTCTTCGAGACAGACGGGTGGCTCGCTCGGCTCGGGATCCCAGCTCGTTTAGCTTGTTCTCCTACTGTCCGGGTTAACTATACTTGTTTACTCAGATGGCCGATTGGACAAGGATACCTCCGATCGCCCAATGAACCGCTTCCAGCTCAGGTGTAGTCGAGCCTTGCTTAAGTCCTTGTGTTGAACACCTTGAATTTAACCTACACCGTGGCAATTGACTCATGCCATGTAGACTCTTCCTTATCGCCGCATCACAAGCCTCTCCTTCAAGTCTAATCGAAGGAGGTTGCAAGTCTGACTGATTGGACAAAATGTGTCTTTGGTGACTTTGAAGTCCGTTCGACCCAAATGCTATAGTGTTCGATTGGACTGTGCTCGATCTGTAATCACTGGTTGGCCCACAAGCCAACGTTACTCAGCTGCATTTTTCCATTCCCGAGTCAGTCTTGTGGCTCGTTCCTTGCACCGATCGGGAAGATGAGCAGCAACACTTGGCAAATTATCTTCCGTTATGTGTTTCCTAGAGCGAGTCCGATCGTGGTTGACGTCATCCAAATTTCTTGAAGACCATGCAAATCCCTGCTAATTATGGCCGAGCACGCGCCCATACCCTTTTAATTAAGTTCATTAAATGTTATCTGGTGATCGTAGAACACATGTCCATTACTGGCACCGCACGTGTTATGTGACAGGCGGACATCCGCTTGTGACGAGACGTGCGCCTTTTCAAAATCAGTTGTTGGATTTGCTTCTAGGTTTAGGTAACCTTGGATTGGACGACCGAGGTTGACCGGACGACCGAGGTATATAAACCTTACGTGCTTCGCCATCTTCCTCGCTTTGCGTCTTCATCTTCGTCGGTGAACATCTCAGCGACACTGCGTTCTTCGCTTTTTCTGGCAATCTCAGTGATCTCTTGATGTGCGTAGATTATATACACTTGTTTAGCATGTTTTGATGCGCATTCACATATTTTATGCATGCTTTGTCTATGCACTTTCATACTCTTTGTCTTACTTT